>JBBYHO010155990.1:0-26849 GCA_038382025.1 Adansonia gregorii | reverse complement strand
TCATTATCAGCTTGATATACCACCGAGTCACTACCCTAGTGAAGCTATGCCAGAAGCAGTGGATAAGGAGCTTTTTACCCAGCCATCATTCATAATTACATTCAAATGTGGACAAAAGGGTTAGTGGTTCCATTAAAATTTTTAAATTTTGAGGCCTTAAACTTTGGGGGAATGACAAGGTTGGACACTAAATACAACGATTACATGTCAAGAGCTCCAAACTTGTCACTTCCTTCGATAGCTCGAAGGTGTTTTTCTAGTAACTAGAATTTGTTCATTTCTTCTACTATTATGGTGGACTTTTGACCTTCTATTTTCTCTGGTTCCTTATGATCAAGGGTTATCAGATCAACTGATGAAACTCTTACATTAACCCCTTGAGTATCAGGAATGAATTCACCTGCCGATATGGTATTTAGGTAGATGACTGGTGGAGCCTAGGAGGCAGGTGTAGGAGCATGCCGTTGTTCTTGTCTAGTTTCCCCTTGGGTGGGTTTTGGATTATTGGTAAGGTGACTTTAAGTGTTAGGAAGATCATCCCTTGTTTTAATAATGCTGGCTTGCCTTTTTTCTTTCATAGAGGCTGTCATTTATTCCATAAGTCTCACAATTTGAGTTTGCATTTCACTTTGCTAATAGAGCATCTGGTCCTATGATTCCTTAACCATTAACTCAAGTCACTCAATACGAGCTTCATGATCACTCTCCATGATTTGTTTAGTTTCCCCTTGGGTGGGTTTTGGATTATTGGTAAGGTGACTTTAAGTGTTAAGAAGATCATCCCTTGTTTTAATAATGCTGGCTTGCCTTTTTGCTTTCATAGAGGCTGTCATTTATTCCATAAGTCTCACAATTTGAGTTTGCATTTCACTTTGCTAATAGAGCATCTAGTCCTATGATTCCTTAACCATTAACTCAAGTCACTCAATACGAGCTTCATGATCACTCTCCATGATTTGTTTGCAGTATCGTGTGTTGTAGGGATACAGGATGTTAAGTTCCATTTTCGTGATTGACCTCAAAATCCCTTGTACTTTTAGAGCCTAATTCCCGTATTAGACTTTTACTTAAAAATGTATTTATTGATGAGTGTTTATGATGCAATAATGAGTTTAGATAATGAATGATTGATGCAAGTGTATAGAACAAAATAGTGAAATTAAATGTGTATATACATTTGAGACAATTGATTCCTGGAATAGCTTCATTAATAACATCATTCATAGAGCCACAAAAAGGTTTTTTCTTGCAACATGATTACATTTGAAAAATATCTAACATTATTACATTATGTAATCACACGATTAAGAAAGCCTAAAAGTTGCTGCTCACGATCTTTGACAAGTACAATGTCTCACCTTCTGGACCGAGCTACCTCAATCATGTCGTTTGCTTTTCGTTGAGCCATCTAAACTTGTTCAGTAAGGTGTTGATGTTGTACTTGGTAGTTCAAACGTGCTTGGTTACAGCCCTTGTTAGTTCATTGATATAACCTTGATGAATCTCGAGAGACTGCTTTAACTCCTAGATTCTATGGGTGAGGACTTTATTTTTGACCCTAGCAACTCTTGCATCTCGCATTTGGGTCTCAATTCTTTGATTTTTTATTGCTAGGTGGAGCCAAGAGCACGTGCCTTGTGAATTTGTTTTTGCTAGTTCCAACTTCCTTCTTTTATTGATTCAACTCAAGATTAAGAGTGGTAACTTTTGATTCCCATTTAACTAATTTCTTGCCAACATGTCAGCACTTGTTAGCTTTTTGAAGTGCCACATAATCCTTGGTTAAGCTTTCAAGGTCTCTTTAAGGCAATCCATTTCTTTAACGAGTTGATATATTTCACTGCTTCTAAGATAGATATCTATCTTTAGCTAACCTTTTTCCTCTTTAAGTTGAGAGATTTCTATAACAAAGGATGCTTTTTCTCATTTGAATTCCCTTTTAAGTAGTTCAATCTTAGAAGGTAGCTCTTCTATTGGGATTTGTAGTATCCCGAAGTTAGGTGGTGGAAACGGGTCATTGATATAGCAAAGTCTCCATTCCTCGTATCTAGGAGTGATGGGGCTTCCTCTCTAGTATCTTTCCATATAATGGATCTTCTTGCAGGCTTGGAAAGCTAACTAGAATTTTGCTTTATAATTGGGCTCTCTGTATTCAAAATCCCAATGTCCCAAGCCTTCAAAGAACGAAATGAATTGCTAGCACTGAAACTGATGTAATACCAATAGAGGAGCATAATCGGTACTTCCTTATAATCCCAGAGCAATACACAAGTGTAATCTCCATATCTGTACATAATCGACTGAGGGAAAACCCATGGGGCTCTCCATGTGACTTCCTCCTCCTTGATGTTTCATACTTCCTTGACCTAATGCTTTTTTGTCTTATTTTGATGACATTCTTCCTCTAATGCCATGGAAAGAGGATTGATCTTAAAGAATAAATTTTGCCTATCTCTCCCTTTCCTAACACAGAGATGACCTAGGAGCCATATCTGGAGCAATGGGGCCCCCTGATAAACCTTCATATTCCTGTTCTTCTACAAAAGCTGAGGGCATGGATGGTTTCAGCGATGATGTTGGAAACAAGGTTGATGTTGCAACATAGGTGAAAAAAGAAATCTATGACTACCACCTCTACATAACCCACAGTCCTCGGGAATAAACAAGTCCGTAGATTGCCAGAGTGTAGACATCTTAAGCTTTTTTATCAAAAATATTTACTATGGTCTCTTTCAAGCTAGCCTAAGAGATGCATTCGCTGCTTCTTTTTACTTCAATGTGACTATTAACCCATACTTCTTTAGCCCCAAGAACTTGCCTTAACCTTTTCTTGAATGTAGGAGGCATTAGAGCTTTGCAGTAAATCTAGTCTGATTTGGCCCTTTCTATGTTGAGTAAAGCTGTGTACTCATCAATGGTAGGGACTAAATCTTGTTGGTTGAAGGTGAAACATCGGTAAGCTGAATTCTAGAACTGTGCCACTGCTCGTAGCAAGCTATCATCCAACTGAACTCGAAGTAAGAGAGCTATATCCCTGTACTTTTTAGTGAAGGCTTCTTTTTTGTTGTTATTCCAATTGTCCCAAGTGTACTTCAGTTCTTGACAATCATTCTGACAAAAATCAATCTTGACCTCTTCATGCACTTTTGAGACATACTCAGGCTTTAAGATATCTCTATCTTGACGCTGGCGACCTTCTAACCATGTTCTGACATTTTCAAAGGACTCGATAATGGAGATGAGCTATTGCTCTATAAATAATGCCCTTTGCTGAACATTAAACTGGAACAATTGCCCTAGAATGATGATAATCATGATAGTTATGATAAGATGATGCAAGTGCCAAGACAAAAAACAAAAGGAAAATGAGTTAGTGAAATGTGTAAGAGATAAATATGAAGAATTAAAGAATTTAAAAACATTAGAAGAAAAATTCATAGCATGTCTCAACCAAGGTGATGAGACGAGAAACGGGTAGTGTATGAACATGTCTGAATGCAACTTCCCCTTCATAAGGCGATAAAATAATCGATCGATAGTAATATTCCCTTATCACCACTAGTGCGAATATGCATGAAGTCATGACTTGGATAACATAATGGTTTATAGCATAAGCCATTGTGAACAATGATTTTTGCTCACCGTCACTTATTTAGACAAAGGTTAGCCATCATTTAGGCAGCAGGATTGCATGCCTTGATAAATGATAAAAAAATATAGATGCTGATGACAATTGTACACTCATTATCACTTGCATAGTTATGGTAATTAAGAGTAAAGGTTAGGAAAGTTTCCCGAAGTGACCCTATTCTCTAGTTCTAGCAATGTTTCTAGTATGATTTGACATGGTTTAGCTCGTAAGGCTCACTATATGAGGTTTAAGTTGATGCCTAAATAGGTATCTAAATTACTCCTCTATTTGATAAAGACAGTCGAGGCACCCCGCTCCAAGCCCCTTGTGGGCTTGGTAGAACAGGTTCAATCCAGTGGATGTATTTCCCTATGCAAATGCGAAGGGTTACTCACAAGAGACATAGGTAATTTACATTCAGGAAGTTATTGCTATGCCTATGTAGAGGGTTACTCACAAAGGCAGATAGTTCACTTCCTCCTAATGATTGGGTTATAACCTTGCCATGGAGTTTGGTAGGACTTTAATCTGCATGCAAGTGCGTGGTGTGTGATAGGGAAATGATCAAACCTTTTTGCTTACTCTTATATTACCATTTTTATTAAACTGATGATTATTCAAAAATAAGACAATCTTGACAATCATGTCAAACCAAAGATTAGTTAACAAAATGAAAAAAAATGGGCCATAGTTAAATAATGATCGAAGATCGAAGGAACTGAAAACCTAGTAAAACATGGCTAGTTATTGGCTTAACACTCAATACAGTCCCTAGTGGAGTCGCCAAGCTGTTTATCGTTCCTCGGGGTGGATCCTTACAGATCTATAGGTGTATATGACTTAAAATATTTTTCTGACTAGAAAATGTCTTCTTGATCGAGACTTTTCCTTTGCAACATGATAAGAATAAGAAAGTGTGGATTCTCCACTCGTGATACAATGAGGGGGACCATAAGATGAATCGCTCATCTTATTAGTCTTGGATGATCATCATAAAATGGCCAATACTTGGTGTTGCCACTGATTATTTTGGGCTAGGCATGATTGGATGTCTATTGAAACCTATGTCCTGAGTTATGAAACCCAAACATCAATCCCATGGTCTGCATGGTACAAAGATTTGCCATTTGAGTTTAGGAGTTGGTTACACACGATGAGGCATGAACCTCTTCACGATGCTCGAAATCTGTACCTTACTAGTTATGTCTTATCTCAGTTTTGATTCTTTCAATCTTAACTCATCACTACTTTGATATAACCTTCCTCTAATGCATGAATTTTATAGAAATACAAATCCAAGTTTTGATAAAAAGATTTAATCTCATATACGCCCTGGATGGATAAGGAATATAGAAATTTTTAATAAAAATGACCTCTAGATTTTACTTTGAAAATGAAATATTCCATTTTGGGCACTGGAGAGATACCTATGTGGAACCTCACCTTTAATTTTACTTGAAATGATTTGAAAATATGAATGCGAATAATCATCACAAAGAAGTCACATTAGCAAGGCAATGAATGAAGTAACATAACATGAACCATTCAATATAATGATAAAAAGAAGGGATGGACTATTAGAATTTATCTCGCAATTGGCATTGATTATCTAAGAATAACCAAATCGACAATTTTTGAGACAAATCTGGGTTCCTTGATTGAACGAGGTTTTTTTTTAAATAATAATGGGCTTGACTCTTGACAAATTCATGGAAATCTGGGAGGAAGAAAATTTTAATTATTGTTGAAAGACAAGGTTGGAGCATCCCCTCAGAAAAATACGATTCAAGTATCCCCAAGGATGACGAATAATTTTGACAAAGGAAGACTTTTAAATCTTAACAATTTTAAAAAAAATGGGGTTGGAGTATCCCCTCGAAAGGTCAGGGTTAGAGTATCTCCGAAAGTGACGTGTTTGACACTCTTTAAAGAAGTTAAGTTAGACAACTTAAACTGACAAAAGTTTATGATTTACAAAATGAGTAAGCATTTTGACGCTTTTTTATAAAAAAAATTATTGTGAATAAGGATAGTAAAGATGTAAAAAAAATTCATGCCTTAATGTGAGCCTATGGGAGGTCAAAGCATGTTCTTAAGGCTGATCAGGGTGATATGGTAACATTTGAATATCTTGAGATAAAGCTCGGGAAAGTAACTCAATTTAGACCATAACTAAAAATAGGGGGACAGCATCACGCTATCCCATTTTTTGAATTTATTCTAAATTGGTTTAAAGGTTTTAAAGGGTGAACAGGTCACCATTAGAAAGGTAACTCGACGAAGGTTAATCTAAAAATATTCTCAATATCCTAAAATTTTATTTTTCAGGGGAATAAGTTTTCAAGTTTGGATTAATTACACTGCTGACAGAGCATATGAGGGACAGGATGTGTCAAAATTTGAAAAATCACCTTGGACTCATTTGGTATCGAAAAATTACGAATGATACCTTTCTAAAAAGAGAATTCCATGAATGTTTTAGGAAAAATGTTTAAAGGATTTGGAAAAATAATTTATTGGGTCTAAGCAGCCCAATTAGAATACATGTTGTTGATTCTAGGGGTTCTAGATAGTTTAGATTTGAAAAATCATAACACTCTCATCCGAATGATCTGGGGTTGAACAAGACATCATTTTAAAGATAATTTGACACACTTTTACAAAAAAAATCAAAAAATTCATGAAAAATCTTTTGGGATTTTAAACTGATTTTTCAATTTGCAATAGTTATGTTACCAACAGGGGACAAAGCAAAGCATGGGATATTTTTTATTTTTCTTTGTGTTTTCAGGTCCAAACTCGGGTCATTGACATTCAAACATCCATGACTGAAGGGAAAGAGTGGCATGAGTGTCATGAACTCATTTACACAGCCTTAGAATAGTTTGGGATGATGAAACAACTTGTTGATCTTACCATTCAAGGTTTCAACTCAAAAACAAGGCATGAACATTTTGGGAACATGTGTAGGGCCATTGTCATCAAAAAATCAAAAGTTTTAAGCCTGTTTAATTAGGATTTCAGATTTGATAAACTTAATTTCCCTAAGATTTTTTTGCTAACTTTAAGGAAAATAGTAAGTTCATGTTAATCCTCATTGGTTGAGGTTAACATGCTTGGCTTAGGGAGGTTTTGAAGAGCAGTGTTTGATAGCCATCAAACATGCACTTAGATACGGAGAAGACAATGAACATACACGGGGGTGGCACATAACATGAATAGGAATGCTAACTTTACCAATAGTCTTCACAAAGAAAATGTTATGCACATATCTTATGAAGTGAAGCATGCCAAAAATGACAATGATTCATGACAAAATGCAAGTTAATGTATAAACATGCTAGGCTAAGGATTTGTGCATGGATTGAACATACCATGATGTATGGATATGGCATAAAATGCATGAACAAGAGCCGTAAAAAATGATGAGGATGAAATAAGACACTTTGCACATCAAAAGAGGCATCAAGACATTCAAATCCTAAGCTACCACAACCAAAAGCCACAATAATACATGAGAATCCTAAAAGGGTGATGAAAGCATGAAAGGCTCACTAAATGATAAAGATACTAAAAACAGAAAATAAAAGTCGTTAAGTAGGAAGTTGTACCAAGAAAGCTTTAATTTTTGGTCAAGTGGTTGGAGCAGCGGAGATAGCTTGAATTTCCCTCTTTTCCTTGTTGTTAATTAGCAAGCAATGAGAGAAAAAGAAAGGTTTCAGTTATGGTATGGGTGAGGATGATTTTTCAAAGTGTATAGTGGCTAGAGTGAGTGTTTAGGGCTATTTTTGGATGCTGAGTGAAGGGCTACGAGATTTTGTTTTTTTGATGTGTGAATAAGTTGGGAGAGCTGAAACAAGCTAGAAAAAACTTTTTTTGCTGAGATATTAATGGCGTATTTATACCAGCACTTTAGAGCTGAATTATAGGTGTTTTTGGTCATTTCTCAAAGGGACAGTTATGATAGTTGATGGCTATAGGATGGCTATAGGAAGCAATATGCTGCCAATGTAATGGACATAAGGTGGCTGATTTGACTGTTGAAATCAGATACCAACAAGTAGGGTGGCTGATGGTGATCTTTGTTAACAAACAAGGAAGGAGTAGGGTGATCATATGACATTGACCCTTTATGATCTAATTTAGACTTCAAAGAAAATGTTTTGATTAATTCACAAGTCCAAATTTGTAATCTAATATGGGTTTTGATCTTTTCTGATACAAAAATTAGTTAAAATCAAACTTTGGATCAATGGTGGACAAGTTAAAAATATCTCGATCATGGAAAATGGCCTGTATGTCTCGATACATTTGATCCAAAAAAATCAGAACGTATCGATACAATGCTCATTGTATCAATACATGTTGATGTATATCGATACATCTACTTTATAGAATAGAAGCTTTGGTTCTGGCATGGCCTAGTATCTATACATGAATTCATGTATCGATACACAAACTCATGTATCCATACATCCACACATTGCATCAATAATAATAGGAACATTTTAAATTTTTGGGTCATTGGAGAATTGTATCGATACATGAGAAACATGTATCAATACATTTAGGCAAAATTATAAATTTTCCTCAATCTTTTGTCCCCGAACACCTAAAACTATGTCCTTTGATGTCATATCCTTGCATTTCTTTAATATGATCCATAGGCATTCTTGACCTCTTCAAAAATACTTTTCACCAGGCAACATTGTCCCCCCAACTTGCTAAAAATTAGCCCGGATAAAATAAGGTGTCTACAAGTGCAAGAACACATAAAGAATAGCTAACAAAACCATATCATGCGATTTCATCAAAAACTTTCAAGATTATTTTTTTTGTTTTAAACCATATTTAAATAAATCAAAATTGAATATTATAAGTTTAATATGATAAAATCAAATCATAAAATCATTTTTTTCAACCAAGAAATCATTAAGAAAAACCCTAGGTGAAATCGCAAATCACAAGGAAATATCTCTGGATTTCATCAATTCAACATGTAATTGATTTGAACAATAAAAACTAATTTTTTTAATTATTAAACCTTTTAATAATGATCAATATACACTTTAACCATGCTGTCAAAAATTAAGAAAATTGATAAAAATTATTTCATAAAATTCTATGACTTAAAATGTCACAGATCTATATATGTGACATCCGAATGTCAATTACCATGAATTAGCCTACACTACTGCATGTAATCCATAACATATAGTCTCTAATACCACTTGAAAGGAACTCATTCCTGGTGAAGTCTGACCTCATGCATGGATTGGATTACAAAAATCATCAAAACCTAAATATAAATGTAGTGGAATAGTAAACATAGAAATAGCTTAACTTTCTTATAAATTTTTAAGGAGGGATTCCCACATAGTAATCGTTATCAAATTAAATCAAGATTTAACCATCCATATGATCAGAAGTCAACTTAAGTGTAGATGTCAAAATCTAAAGAGCAAAGCACCAAGAAATTGGTTTCTTCAAAGACTCTTAGAGACCATAAGCAACACACATGTCCTATCTCTAATGGTTATACATAGAAGTGACTATTGAAAACTTCTTGAGAACTAGTGGCTCTCTAGTGCTAGCTAGAAGGGTTATCAACCCTCAACTAAAAGGTAACTACAAAACTTGAATCAACCAAAATCAAGTAGAGAGAATAAAGCAAGATTGTGCCAATCACAATAATTCTTAGAAAAATGGTGCAACCTTTAAGTTTTTGTATAAGTGGGACTATTTTTAAGAAAAATATATTTTATCCTATAAAATATATTCTCTAACAATATTCAGCAGCCTCGTATCTCAAAAATTAGGTCAAAACTCTCTCTTTAGCCTTTGGGCCATCATATTTATATATACTAGCTTAATCCCACTCCTAGTTGGATTTAGAATAGAATAGTTTTGACCTAGTTAAAACTCCCTCAAGTTGAACCTATTCTCCTTGTTTTAGGTTCATTAAATGGTCAACTATTCTTCCCTTTACCTTAGCTAAATTCCCCTTCCTTATTGGGCTAATAGAATTGGCCTAACAAGCTTAGGCCACAAGCATGTGTAACGGCGCAATATATAATGGCACAATATAGGTGTTTTGGGGTTGAACTTGTGTTTCCAAGAATTTAATCCAATTAATTAAATTTTATTTATTCTAAATAAATAATATTTATTTAATAAACATAATTATCAAATAATTGTAAAATATTAAATAATTTGGAAACACATATTAGTTAGTATACACAAATCCTTGTGCATTTTATCACTATAAAATCCTTAATTTAGTTAAAACCATTTTTAACTTAATTTTAATATTATTTAATATGAATTATCAAATAATAAATTTTATAATAATATTGGAAGGGATAATAAATTAAATTATGAGATAGGATATTTAATTCATAATCAAATCTCAAGTCTAGATGAAATCCTATTTTAACTAGAACTAGTGTTTGTTCACCTTTACACTTTATGTTTTAATTTACACATTATTTTAATAAGACTATCTTATTATTAATGTCTTAATTAAATAACAAAATCTATATTTTAAAAATCTAATTTTGTCTTAAATAATTGAACCTTTTAATTAAGTCCTCCATTCAAATTAACTTTTATTTAATTAAGTCATACTTAATTAAATCCCAGATTTAATCCAGCAGATCTACCTTATTTTGTTTGATCCATTAGGTTCCCGATATATTGCCAATGAACATAAAAAACTTTATTGATCACGTTCATAGATTAGGAGTGGGATGTAACAACCTATCATGACCATCAAAATGTTAAAGAGTTAGTGTGACCTTACAGAAACCTTTCAGTAACCAACTTATCAATGTAGTACAGTTCTTTTACCATATATCTCAGATTAAAGATGAGCATGGTGTAAACCAAACCTCTATCCATATTCATTCCTAGAACTCATGGTTAACGTTCATAAGATCAATGATGAACTATTCTTTATAATCCAACTCTAGCTAGAGACTTTAATCTAATTAACCATAGTTCAGAATACTTAAGATATGTCTCCAATGCCATTCAGAGTGGTGAATCCTCTCTAGACCACTTATCCATCTACCATATGGTTTATGTTATACCCAAAACCACCCTACCATAAGCATCATCTATTGTGAACCTGTTTGTGATGGAATCAAAGCATTACACTTCTCATATAAGATGACCTAGTATCATAAGTATGATGACTATTATACATGAATAACACATGAAAACATAAGTGACTTATACTAAAGGGAGTTGTCATTCGGGCCATGTTCTATAAACTTGTTTCCATAAAATAAGCACCTATATGCCATCCCCAAGTATCTTATATACTTCAACCTCTATGAGATTAAAGGATTACATGTATCCCACACATGAAGGCTTAGCATATACTAGTCTTTATGCATTCTCAATGCCCCATCTTGGTAATTCAATGACTAGAAACACTTTTAGAAACATGGCTTTCATGCATAAGGATCTCATCATTGTAACTGGTGTATTAACTTTACAAGGCCATTGTGTTTTAATGGCTTCATGTAATTAGTGCTTGCATGAGTGTCAATCATGCCACTAACATGAATGAAAGACTATGTTACTTCAACTTAGTAACTTGTATGTAGTCATTCAACCATGTATGCTATGTCTAATCTGATTGGTTTAAAGGCAAACACTAACATTTTTTGGATGCTATAATTAGCCAAAAAGCCTTAATTATGTATCTAAATGCATCTTAGGATAGGTTAAGCTTGACTAGTGGGTCAATCGAGCCAATTACTAACATATCTAAAAGATGGTGCCACTTTAGAGTGTTTCTTGGAGCACAAGTAAAACTATTTTAATTAGCTTGTCCAAGATTGGGCTTTAGTAATAACTATATTAGCACAATAACATGAAAGGAAGTCTTGGGTTCATGCTTATTGATATAAACACAAAAATTTAATCAGAATTAAACATACATAACTAAATTAAACAAAGAAACACTTGAATTTCCTCATGATCTTTAGGAAAAGATGTACATGTGATCGGATTGTAATTGAAAACATAGATCTATTAGAAAATCATACTTATTTAAAGACTCATAACTCTAAGTATGCTAATCCTTGTACAAACGCACCATAGTTTAATTACTACAATCTCTTTTTAAGGCCAAAAATAGTCAATTGTTTTGCTTGTAATAGCGATCCATACTAATGCCTACTAGAGCCTTCATGAGTTTCTATGGTTCTTTAGCACTAGATTGAAAACTTTCAAGCCTTAGCCAAAAACTATACAGCCAATATGTACTGATTCCTTATGATTCAGGAACGATTCCCTTACTTATTACACAAAAAAGAAAAAAAATTGCTCTATAAGGAAGTAGTAGTTCTTCGTAGATGCTAATAAACAAATCCAAAAATCAAAATTCTTGATTACAACTGATTCCACTAAGATAGAAAACTAAATTTCTACCTTTATTATGATCACTTTAAGATCTCTTAGAATATCAATCGATATAAAAGAAGGCTTGGGGAATCAGAGATTTCAAGATTTGGCCAATTTCATAAATTTTCTAAAAAATTAATCTTCCATATTCCTTATGCCAAGAATGATTTAGGAACACTCAGAAAAAGCATGCAAGCACAAAAAAGCTTATGAAAGACAAAGGTTATGCCATACCTCCTTAAAAGATGGGAGGATGATGCATAAGGTTTCCTTTATGTTCCTTATCAGCCAGCAAGCCTTAATAATGTATTTAAATACACCTATGTTACATTAGGCTTGACTAATGGGTCAACTAAGCCCATTACTAATATACCCAAAAGGTTACTCCACTTTAAAGTATTTTTTGGAGCCCAATTAAAATTATTTTAATTAACTTGTCAAAAATTAAGCCTTAATTAAGTTAATATTTTAACCCAATATCACACCAAAGATAGCTATTCCATGTGCCAAGCCTATTAGCAAGCCCAACTTGGAGTGGTTCACAACTAAACCCTTTTGACTTGATAATTAAGGCTTTTGGCTCAACCCCTAAATTTACATCTTAGATAATTTAATTCATAATTAAATTTTCTAATCTAACTAAAACAATTTTTACTTCATGTAAATAATATTAAATAATTAATGACATAATTATCAAATAATTATTGAACTTTTTAAATACAATTATTTGGCTTTATTTAATATTATCTTGATAAGATAATCATTTCCTTATTGCCATATTAAAATATCTCTAATTAAATTTCATAAATCTAATTTATGTTTTAAATTATTCCTAATTAAACTTATTAAATAAACTTTTCCCTATTATACCTCTTATTTAATTAAGTCATATGTAATTAGATCTTGATTTTCCTCTAATAAATCATCTTATTGTGTATGACCTAATAGGCTCCATCATAACGGTAATAAATATAAGTACCTAATTGAGTATATTTATATTTATGGACCAGGATTACCCTCTGGCAAGGCATCATGTCCACCGGGTATGTAGGAAGAGTCAATATGACCTCTTAGGAAACCTTTCAATGAACAGCCTCTTAGTATACTTCATTTCTTTCACTCGATATCCCTAAAAGACCATAAGCATAGTCAATGTCTAATCATGTATTAATCCATATTAGTTCTTATAGCTTCAAGTTAACCTCATGAATTTAGAGAAATAATTTCTTCTAAATTTATCATGTTTTGGGTAATGACTTTATCAAGTTAACCAAAGCCAAAAACAAAAGAGATATATCTCAAATTGCATTCGGAGTGGTGAATCCACTCTGGATCACTCATCTACCTTCGTATGATTCATTCCATGCCCAAAACCACTCATCCATAAGCATCTATCTATTATGGACCTGTTCATAATGGAATCCGAGCATGACACTCTTCATACAGGATGACCTAGTGTTATAAGTCTAAAGACTAATATAAATGACTAGCACACTTGAGCATATTTCATAAAATTTAAATGACTTATATCAAATGGGGTTCTCATGTAGGCCATGTTTATTGAACTTTTGTCCATAAAACAAGTGCCCATATGTTATCCCCAAGTATCTATACAACTTTTATGTGATCAAGGTGTTGCATGCATCAAATGCATAGAGGCTTAGCATATGCTAGTCTTTGTGCATTGTTAATGCCTTTTCTTGTCAATATGATAACTAAAAATGTTTCTAGAAACAGCTTTAATGCATAAAGATCTTATTATCATAACTTATTCCCAACTTGTAAGGCCGTTATGTTTTATGGGCTTCATCCAATTAGTGTTTGCATGAGTATCAATCAGTCCACTAACATGAAGGAAAATCTTAAATCACTAACCAAAGTGATTTGTTTGCATTATTAACTATTATATGCCTCATCCAATCTAATTAGCTCTGTTGCATATACCAATATACTACACCAAGGATAGCTATTTCTTGTGCCTGGCCCATTACAAGGCCAATTCAGAGTAGTTCACACTCTTAACTTGATAATTAGAGCTTTTAACCTAATTCCTTAATTTACATGTTAGATAATTTAATTCATAGTTAAATTTTCTAACCTAAGTAAAACAATTTTACTTCATGCAAATAATATTGAATAATTATCAAATAATTATTTAATTTTTCAAATATAATTATTGGGCTTTATTTAATAATATCCCTAAAACCATGTCCACAAAGAGACACTATCTTGATAAGACATTCTTATCTTTATTGCCACATTAAGATACCTCTAATTACATTTCATAAATCTAATATATGTATTATATTATTCTTAATTAAATTTATTTAATGAAATCCTCTTTATTCTACCTTTTATTTAATTAAGTCATACTTAATTAAATATTGGTTTAATCTAATAGATTATCTTATTATGTGTAACCCATTAGGCTTTCATCATAGCGACAATAAATACAACTACCTAATTAAGTGTATTTACAATTATAAAACAAGATGGCCTCTAGCAAGGCATCTTGCTAGAGGCCAATCTTATTACTAGGGACTAGGATTAGCATCTTTCCACCATCCGATATCGAGGAAGAGTCAATATAACCTCTTAAAAACTTTTAGTAACTAGCATCTCAGTGTACTTTGGTCCTTTCACTATATATCCTAAAAAGACCATGAGCATGCTGCAGTGTCTACTCATGCATCAATCCATATTAGTTCCTGCAGGTTATGGTTAACCTCATGAATTTAGAGAAACAATTTCTCCTAAATTCATCATGCATCGACCAATGACTTTATCAAGTTAACCAAAGCCAAGAAAAAATGGATATATCTCCGATTTCACCTGGAGTGGTGAATCCTTTCTGGATCACCCATCCACCTTTGAATGGCTCATGTCATACCCAAAATAACCTAAACATAAGCATCCATCTATTGTGGAGCTGTTCGTGATGGAATCAAAACATAACACCTCTATATATAATGACCTGGTATCACACATCTGAGGACTAATATATATGATTAGCATATGAAAACATATTCCATAAACACTTGAGTGGCTTATACAAAATATGGTTCTCATAAAAGCCTGTTCAGTGAACTTGTTTTCATAAAACAAGCAACCATATGTCATCCTTGAGTATCTCTATACTTTAACTTTTACGGGATCAAAGAGTTGCCATGCATTAAATGCATAGAGGCTTATCATATGCTAGTCTTGGTGCATTTTCAATGCCCTAGCTTGACAAAACTATAACTAGGGCTGTTTTTAGAAACATGGCTTTGATGCATAAAGATCTTATCATCAATTTCAAAGCTATTATGTTTCATGGGCTTTATGTAATTAGTGTCTACATGAGTGTCAGTCATGCCACCAACATGAAAGAAACCTTGAATCACTAACTAAAGTGATTGGTTTGCATTTAAACTATTATACTCCTTATCCAATTCGATTACCTCAAGGGCATATATTAACACAATGGTCATGGTTTTTTTTTGTGATATTTATTGAATAGTCTGAGTTACACTATAAGGCTGGTTATTAAAAGAGTTTTCTAAGGTCATATTGACTCTTTAATATCTGGGTGGTCATGAAGGGCTACTAGATCTCGCTTTTGATTTATGAATATATAATTAATAAGATTAATTATATTCATTACTAACATCTTGGGAACCTAATGTGTCACACATAATAAGATGATTTGTTAGATTAAATTGGTGATTTAATTATGACTTAAATTAGTTAAAAGTTATAATAAGGAGGACTTAATTGAATTAGTACAATTAAATATTATTAAAGACATAAATTAGATTTATGAACTCTGATTAGAGATGTTTTAATGTAGTAGTAAAGATAGGAATGTTTTATCAAGATCATTCTAAAAGTAAACATGTAAATAACGATATCTTGGTTTTGGGTCAGATAATTATTTCTTGTAAATTAAATAATTATTTGATAATTATTTAATAAATTTATATGAACTAAAATTGTTTTATTTAGGAGAGACATTCAATTACGAATTAATTATTTTTACATGTAATAGGGATAGGCCTATAAGCCCTAATTATTAAGTCAATGGGCCTTATTTTAAACAAAACGTATTTGGACTTGATATGGGTTAGGCACAAATTAAGGGGCTCTATTGGTATTCTAGACAAAGATGTTAAAGAGCAAATGCTTCAGCCTAATCTTAAATGGACTAGGTAAAAAAGTTTTACTAAGATCTTTGTGAAAGCACCAACTATTGCATCGCCCAATAACTTTGGTAGTAATAGGCTTAGTTGTCCTATTAATTACGCTTAACCTAATTTGAGATGTATAATATACATCTGTAAGAGTTTTTTGAGGTTGATAACTTTTGGCTATCAAAAAAACCTAAACACTATCCCTTTAGAATCTCTACGCCAAGTTGGTGTAATCTTGTTGTCCCTGCACAATTGGTGCATAATTTGCTCCTTTAATGATCTAAAATCATTTTAAATCTCAAGAAAAGTGAAAAAAACACATATCTAGCAGTTTTGACTAGAGTCAATGGTAATTAAAGGCAAGAAACCATGATTGCCTCTTTTATATAACCTTTCTGTGATGTTTTCCTTATCTTTCTATTCTTAAAAGAACAATAACCTTGAATTATTCTTGGCTTTGTAAGAGAAAATAGTTGCATCCTACTTTTTGGTTAAGGTATCTTGAGCTTTTTGGCTAGCAACAAAGAACCACTAGACCTTTATGAAGGTTCTAAAAATGATCTGTGTGGATCAACATTAGAAGTAGGACGTTTATCCTACTTGTAGCCTCAAAGAGAGATTTAAGTAACTAAGCTATGGCAATGATCATGCAAGGATTAGCACACTTAGAGTTTTGAGTCTCTTAGTAAGTAAGATCATCGGATCTTTGCTTTA
The DNA here is from genome assembly GCA_038382025.1 of Adansonia gregorii. Classification (NCBI taxonomy): domain Eukaryota; kingdom Viridiplantae; phylum Streptophyta; class Magnoliopsida; order Malvales; family Malvaceae; genus Adansonia; species Adansonia gregorii. The sequence continues at coordinate 9,917 of JBBYHO010155990.1, read as the reverse complement.
AATTTCTATCCGATCAAATATAGATCTCAACCCAAAAGATCCTAAGGAAATTCAAGTATTTTTTTGTTTCCATTGTGCATGTTTCACTTGATTAAATATTTGATGCCTGTTTCGATATGCATAAGCTGAAACTTCCCTTCAGTATGTGCTTAAAAAATGTTGTGAATGGCTTATGAAAGATCCTAAATAATAAAAGTGAAAAATCCTTATAAGTGAATTAAACTTAAATATATCCTTTATCTACCATCACTCTAGCCTTCCATTACAAGCTTAATAAAGTCCTACATAATCTTTGATGAAGTGTTAGTCAACAATAATGGAGAGAGAAATAATAAGCAAACAAATGACGACTTAGTATTAACCTATATTTTGCATTAGCATAAACTTATTTGGATTGTGTGAAATGATTTGTAAAAGGATCATGCACACGCACTAGAAATTTATCCAAAGCATGAGATTTATGATTAAATTGAAGAATGAATTTCATTTATGTTTATGTTTTACCTTGAGTAGAGATTTTGAGATGACTTTTAAAGCAACTTAAAGGAATCATTTTTTAAGTACATTCATCTTGAGTTTCATTTCATTTCATTTAGCAATTTTATTTATGTGTTTTTTTTTTTGCTCTTAAAGATTAGGAAAATCTTAAGTTTAGGTGTCTGATAACTTTATATAACAGAGCTATTTAGTCTCATTCTGTGTATTAAAATAGCTAAGTCTTAGAGGTTTTTAGTTATACTTAATTAATTTTTGGTTTACTTTAATCAGTTTTATTTATTTACTTTATATATAAAATAAAAATTAATTTAGTTTTTTTTGTATTTTTGTAGGTCTAAAGCTCAAAGGAGATTTTGAGGTGCAATAACTTAATAAAGAAATAAAGTAAACACAACCCATAAATTTTGCAAAATAAATTGCTCAAGTTACTTGCATGCAAACTTTCTCTTTTCAAGGGCTACTCTATTTTTAGGACTTTATAATGTTAAAGATTTTGGAGAGAGACTTGGGGTTTGTAAACCCTAATTTTTTGAACAAAAAAAGCCACCAAAATATTCAAAGAGAAAAAAAAAATAGATTTTGGAGAATCTTGAAGACTACAGACCCAACCAATCTTAGTTTTCTCTTTTCTTTTACTTTTTTTATATTATTTTCTTGAATGTTTATGATGGTAGAACTCATTAGTGTTATATTTTCAATAATTATTAGGAACTAGATTTATTTTCTAGGTTTGCAAAGAACACAATATGTAGTTTGAATTATTTTTATTATTTTTTCTTAATTTAATGATAATTAAGCTATTTATTCAAGATTGTTGTCAACTCTTCTAGTTATTTGATCATTGATTAGGTTGATTTGATAACCCTAATGAACTTGAAAAAAAGAAATTTTATGTTTAGACATGATCTAATGACATAAGTTTCATATTCATTTATTATGATAAATTTACCTCCATGTTGACAAAAATATATGAGCATGTCCTATGTAACCAAATTAGAGTTTAAGCTTGATGTGTTTCTCTTTAATTCAATTTAAATAGGAATACAGTAAATTGGTTAAGAGAGTATTTTAATGAAGCATCAGATGACACTTATAAATAAATTAGAACTTTAGGTTAATAACTCATTGTCGTTAGTTTCAAATGAAATGCTGAGGGAAATTTTAATCCTAGGCTTTTATTAGTTATTATTTGTTTGATTATTATTTTTTGTTATTTATTTTTTAATTTATAGTTTTTCATTGTTTATTTGAATAAGATTAATTGTTATAATTTTAGTACTTAACAAATTTAGTATCAATTCCTCATAGAGTCGACACTTTACTTTATCACTATATTATTTTTTATGATACTTACACTTTGTGTGGTAAACCTAACAACAGTACAATGCGATATTGTTATTCTATTAGAAGATATAAATTAATTTACTTCAATATATGTATTTATTCAATAAGTAAACACATATGTAATATCATTTTTGCCATAAAATGCCTGTAAAAGAAATCTTATTGCAAATGCAAATCTTAATATCAGTGATTTCATCTTTTTTTCAAAAGATACTCAATAATTAGTAACTCAGATTGGGGAGAAATATAAAAAACGTTTTAAGTGTTCATGATACATACCTTAAATTAGCCTGACAGTGACAAAGGTCTGATAAAAATGGTATGACAACAAATAATAATTCCTTATGTTCAACATCAAATGTTGCTAGTATCATCCCAGAAGCAGTGAAGTTTCTTAATATTTTCATTAGAAACCAAGCTTATTAGTGAGAAGGATAGACAAAGGTTAGTTACAATCTTAACTATAATGACACAATTAGCACTAAAAGGTAAAAACATACTAAATAAAGTTTTGTTCATAACAACAATGTTATATTTTCTTACTGATTTATATAATTACACTCACAAAATTAAGAAATATGACCATTTGATATTGCACAATGAGGCTTCAAGCAGCACCTTATTTTCAAAGATATTTAAAACTTTTCAAATATATCACAACCAATGTAATCATCATCAACCAAGCTAACCAAATAGTAGTTGCTTTGAATCTACAAAAATGGAAATAAAACCACATATTGTTATATTTTATGATTATTTTCCTTAATCTTATAAGAATTTAAAGAAGCAATGTTTATTTTAAAAGACTTTAAGAATTTAAAGAAGCAATGAAACTCAGTTTTGCAAAAAAAATTGTAGAAAAATTACCTAATTGCAGAGAACTCAATCTCAAAGAGCTTTGAATTTTCACCAAGCTTCTAACAAGAAAAAGATAATTATCACTTCAAAGGAACCCAATGTCAAAACATTTAACTCTTATTGTGAATTTTGAAGATGCTAGGCTAAACCCACTTTATTCACCATTTTACTTAAGATGTCCCACAATATACTCATTATCACTCAAATATCAAGGTAATGAGTGGTATTCTACCAACTAACACTAGCAATTTTGTAAATAACATTATTCACTTTAGTTTTTTTGGTTTTAATTAACATTAATTTTGTAATTTGGTTAAAACCTATTTAATCATTGGTTTGTGATATTTTTTAAACTAAACTTGTCAATTCAGCCAGCATTTAATTTAAAAGAATTATTAATATTTAAATGCAAACCCATAAACAAAAACCTATATCCCTAACCTAAACCTAAATTATCCCAACTTATTAGATAAAATATAAATCCAACCTAACCCACTGTAACTAATCCAATGACATACTAATCAAATTTACAAAACCAAGTGGCAAACATACCCAACCTACTACTATTCATTTAAAAATTGAATCAAGAAGAAAAGTTTCAAAAGAAAAACCCTACACCAAATCAGCACCTTTAATCTCTAGATCATCAGCATCTGCAGTCTTCTTTGCTACTTTAAGTTTAATTTTTCACTGCTCCCTCTAAATTACTTTCATGAAAATAATTCCACTACTCTCTTTTCTTATTGATACACACTTGTCTTTAATTTTGATAAGTTTTATGACTTCCATGAATAATTGGTTGGCTTTTTTTGTCATATCAAGATCATCACTCTTAAACCATAGTCTCTTGCCCTGTTTTTAACTCTAATGAAATCTTAGGCGCTAATATGTCTAGAGAGTATTTCTATCTATCTATATCTTCTTTTCTTAATTCTTCTTTTCCTGTCTTACTTGATGTTGGTGTATGCCTTAGAACCAATCGAATTAGGTTATGAGACACATAGTTAAATAACATAATATGTGTTACTAAACTTTTGTAACATAGGTTTTCTTTCATGTTATGGCATGATTGAGATGCATGCAAACACTAATTGGATAAAACCCTTGAAACATAATGGCTTTGCAAAGTTAGTAAGCCATTCTGATAATGAAATCCTTATGCATCAAAGTCATGTTTCTAGAAATGTTCCTAGTCATCAAATTGTCAAGATGGGGCATTAAATGCATAAAGACTAGTATATCTAAGCCTTCATGCATTAGATGCATGCAACCCTTTAATCTTATAAAGCTTAAAGTATATAAGATATTTAAATATAACATATAGGTGCTTGTTTGGAAACAAGTTCACTAAACGTGATCCGAATGAGAACTCCATTTGGTATAACTTACGTGTCTTTGTAATATGTTTTCATCTGCTAGTCGTGTATAGTAGTCCTTAGACTTATGATACCAAGTCATCTCGTATGAAGAGTGCTATACTTTAATTCCATCATGAATGGGTCCATAATGGATGGATGCTAATGGTAGGGTGATTTTAGGTATAGCATGAACCATATGGTAGATGAATGAGTCATATAGAAAGGATTCACCACTCTGAGTGACATTGGAGATATATCTCGAGTGTTTCTAAATATAGTTGATTAGATTAAAGTATCTGGCCAGAGCATAAATGGATTATAAGGAATAGTTCCTTGTAAATCATGAACATTAACCATAATTTGCAAGAGCTAATATGGATAAAGGCTTGGGTAGACATTGCACCATGTTTATCTTCAATCTACTATATATGTTGAAAAGGCCACATTAAAAAGCTAGTCATTAAAAGTTGTTTATAAAGTCATGCTAACTCTTTAACATTTTGGTGGTCATGATGGGTTGCTAGATCCTATTCTTGATCTATGAACATGATTAATATGACTATTTATGTTCATTGCCAATGTTTTAGAATCCAAATGGGTTACACATGATAAGATAGTTCTCTAAATCCAGGATTTAGCTAATATGACTTAATTAAATAAAAGATAATTTAAATGAAAGACTGAATTGAATGAGCTCAATTACTTAAGATAAAATCAAATTTGTGAAATCTAAATCAATATGTGTAAATTAAAACATTAACAATGAGATTGTCTTATTAAAATAACATATAAATTTAGACATAACTTATAAAGGTGGATAAACACTAGTTCTAGTTGAAATAGGATTTCACCTAAACTTGGGACTTCATTGAGAATTAAATATCTTATCATTTATTATCCCTTCTAATATTATTTTAATATTAATTATTTAATAATTAATGTTAAATAATATTAAAATTAAGTTAAAATAGTTTTAACTAAATTAAGGATTTTATAATGATAAAATCCACAAAGATGTGTATATACTAGCTAATTTATGTTTCCAAATTATTTAGTTAATATTTTATAATTATTTGGTAATTATATTTATTAAATAAATATTACTTATTTATTTAGAATAAATAAAATAAAATTAATTGCATTAAATTCAAGGAAACACAATTTTGGCCCAAAAACATTAATTATTTCGCCATTCACAAGAAATATGGTCCAAGCTTGTTGGGTAAATTTCTTTGGCCCAATTTTGGTGGATTTTAGCTAAGATATGGAAAGGTTGGCTGACCATTTAATTAACCTAACAAGGAAAATAAGTTCAACTTGTTTTGATAGTTTTTTAGTAAGTTAAAACTATTTCATTCTAAATCCAACTAAGAGCAAGATTAAGCTAATATGTATGTATATATATAGATATGATGGCCTAAAGGCTAACGAGAGAGTTTTAACCTAATTTTGAGAGAGGAGGCTACTAAATATCTTGAGAGAATATACTTTATTAGATAAAAGATTGTTTTCTCATGAAGTATTCCCACCTATACAAAACCATAGAAATTACTCCACCTTCCTAAAAGCCATTGAGCTTGGTGTAATCTTGCTTTATTCTGTCTTCTTTGTTCTAGTTTGACTCAAGATTTAAGGTTATCATTTAGTTAAAGGTTAACAGCCCTTCTAGCTAGTACTGGAGAACCATCGAGCTTTAAAAAAATTTTAGCAGCTATCGTGTGGATAGCCATTAGAGGTAAGACACATGTGATGCTTGTGGTCTTGAAGAATCTTTCGAGAAATTAGTTTTTTGGAGCTTTTTTGCCTTTAGATTTCGATATCTAAAGTCCAGATAATTTTTTATCAATATATGATTAAATCTTGATACATATTTTTAAAGAAAACTATATGTAAATCCCTTCTTAGAGATCTATAGGGAAATCTAGCTATTTCTACGTTTACTATTTCCACTGCTTTTATGTTTATGTTTATGTTTATGTTTATGTTTACATTTTAATGATTTTAGAAACCCAATACATGTATAAGTATGGACTTCACTAAGAGAGACTCCTCTTCACTTGAAACCTTTAATAGAAATAATCAATTCCACGATTTGGTTTACTTATGCTTTATTTTATCAAAACACATCTTTCTCTTATGTCAAAGGCTTAAAGCTTCTCAAGGCCAATCATTAATTTTTATTCAATCATATTTCTTTAATTTTTTCAACTAGTACTTATCCCTTTTTTTCTTGCAAATTGGAATCTAAAGGGTTTAGATATTAGCTATGTCTAGGATGGAGATTACAAGACAAGCTCAAAGCATTCTATGTTGATGGGTAGCTCATATATTAGGCAAAACCAACCATATTGATCTGAACCAAACTAATTAAATTATGTTCATTTAGGGTTTGATTCTAGGACTCTTAGTTAGTCAATTTGGTTATTTTTTGTATTGTTTGGTTTAGTCAATTATTCATATTTATGAAACAAACTGACCAAATCGATCGAATGCTTACCTTTATATTTATCACGATCATCTTAGAAGGACTGAAGAGGAAATATGAACATATACGAAGCCATATCCTTGGCAGATCGTATTGTCATCAGCATCTATCATCAGTAGCACCTTGCGAAACAATTCAATGTTGCAAGGTAGCATAAAGAGTCCTTAAAATTTTTAAAATATTATTATTAAATTCCTATTAAATCAGTTTTTGAAAATTCAATTCGTTTGATGATTTTGCATTTTTTCCAAAATTACAATTTCCCAATGTTAGCTATATGAGCTTTGAATTAATCTTAGTTTTTATATAACTAAAACTTAAGCTTAATTAGCTTATGTTTAATTATTTTTAAGATTAGTATTTTTCCATGAAATATTTTGTAAACACTTTAAAAAATAGTAGAAAGTGTTTTAACTCTTTCAAGCACTCAAAAATGTGTTCTTAATACATATTTTTATATAAAACATTTTTTAAACAAGTTTTACATGCTTTAAAGTCACAAAAAAAAAACCTTTTAAAATTGATTTTCATGTAAATGTATCGATACACTATGTGTATGTATCGATACAATACTTAGCAGTAGCTAAATAACCTTAAAATGCAAAAATCACTATTCATGTATCGAGACAGAGCATTCTGTATCGATACAGAACTGTTTATGTATCAAGACAAATCTTTCTGTATTGATACAGAACTGTTCAATGGTTATATTTTGGATCGTTAAACACAATGTATCGATACCTACTTAGTTGTATCGATACTCAGGCACAAGGAACAACGAGAAATGACATTTTGAAGGCTTCAACGAGTATATTCCTTTACCAAATGTTCCCAACAGATAGAATCATGATCAAGGCTATAAATAAGCGACTCCAACACTTTAAACAAGAAGAAGAACTAAGAGATTGTGTTTAGAGTCATATCTTTCATTTTCTCCATCATGTTTGCTAAGTAGTTTTTCTTTGTATAGGATTAATTCTTCCTATTTTTGTATTCTTCATTTTGTATCTTTAGATACATATTTCTCTTGAGCCAAAATTCTTGTAAACACCTAACCTTTAAAGGTTTTATTTGTTTACACTCAAATCATTACAAAAAGGGAGGTTTCTACTTAGCCATTCAAAAGTAGAGAAGGTTTCTACTTAGCCTTCAAAAGTAGTGAGGGGGGTGTTCTATCTTAGCCACAAAAGATCAAGGGTAGAGGTTTCTATCTTAGCCTTGAAAAATAGAAAGTGTAAAGGTTATACCTTGTCCTTAAAAGGTAGATAATTCAAGTTAGTGAATGGTAGAAATCCGAGGCAAGTAAGGCCTAGGTAGAGGACATAGGCAATTAAGGCCAAACCTTTCTAAATCTTTGAGTTTGCTTCTCTTTCCCTTGGCTTTAATTGTTTATTTCTGTTCACTAACTTGCACTCCAAAGTATATTCTTTAGATTTCTTAATTTTATTTATCAAAGTTTTTAATTTATTAATATTTTAAGAAATCAATTCACCCCCTTTTGATTTTTTTCACCATTAAAAGATCTAATAATTGGTATCATAGCTTGTGTCTCATTCTTATAGGCTTAACATCCTTAAGCAAAGATCTGCAAAAGACCAAGCAAATGGCTAGTGGTGATATTTTCGGTATAAGCCAAGAAGGACATTCAATCATGAGGCTTTCTCTCTTTAACGGTGATGATTACGCGTTTTGGAAGACAAGGATGAGGCTATTTGTCCAAGCAAATGCTTATCAAGTTTGGAAGATAATCATGAAAGGCCCACTCATCCTAACGAAGATGGTAAGTGATCTTGAATTTCCCAAGGAAGAATGGGAATGGGACAAGAAAGACACTAAAATGGCTCAACTCAATGCTAAGGCCATGCACACAATTTTTTATGCATTAGGCCTCAATGAGTAAACTAGGGTGTCTTTGTGTGATAATGCCAAAGAGATATGGGATAAGTTGGCTATCATACATGAAGGGAGCAATCAAGTTAAGGAGTCTAAGATAAGCATGCTCACTCTTGATTATGAGATATTCAAAACAAAACTGGAAGAGGGCGTCAAGGAGATGTTCGATAGATTCATAGACATTGTAAATGGCTTAAAAAGTCTCAAAAAGGTGTATCCAAACAAGGAGATGGTCAAGAAAATGTTGAATAGCCTTTCTAAGTCATGGGAAGCTAAAGTGATTGCAATTGAGAAGTCAAATGACCTCAATCTTCATGCCTTAAATGAGCTCATCGGATCGCTTCTCACATATAAAATGAAGATAAATCATGGAAATAAGCAACCGAGAAAAGTTGGAGTTACATTGAAGGCTTCCATGAATGAGGAAGAGGATGACAATGATAAAGATGGTGAAGATATATAGATGATCATATTTGCTAAGAAATTCCAAAAGTTCATGAAGATAGATAAGGACAAATTATCCCAATCTAAAAAGGTTAACAAGGTGGTGTGCTACAATTGCAATGAATCATGGCATGTCAAATCTGATTGCCCATTATTGAAAGAGAAAAAAAAATGGCATTTGTAGCAACTTGGAGTGATAGTGACTTTTCCAATGATGATGACTCCAAGGAAGACTAAATTGGCAACCTTTGTTTCATGGCTCTTAATGGGCCCAAGGTAACCTTAAATTCTTTAAATTTAAATTTTTATACATTTAATGAGTTACAAGATGCTTTTGATGTCTTGTAGTTACGTTTGAGGAAATGAACTTTACACACAAGAAAATGATTTCAAAATTAAAAATTGAAAATGATTTATTTTTGAAATCAAAACTTGTTTTAGAGAATGAAAACAAAGATTTGAAAAATGATTTTAATAACTCCAAGCTAAGAATTAATATTTTAGAGAAAGCTATTTTTGATTTGAAAAGAAAGATTGAAAGCTTGGAACAAGAAAAGAATATCATTTTTGACAAATCCTTTCAAGTTTATATGACAAACTGCTCACATTGCAATTTTCATGGTCATAATTTGTATACTTGTCCTATCAAGAAAAAGTCACAATTTAGAGTTAGGCAAGTATGGGTTTTTAAGGGAACAAGAGGCTTTGAGACTAACATTCATGGACCTAAAGCAATTTAGGTACCAAAAATCAAGTGAAAGTCTATTGTAGGTATTTTAGAGCAATAAAGAGCAACGCAATATAAATGGATGCTCTAAACATATAAAGAAGTATGATGGGTAACCTCTAAGCTTTAAAATTTTGATATATGTATTGGTTATTCATGTAGTGATTATTACTGCTGTAGACACCATATTTTGTCCGAGCTAATTTTGTTTTAACAATCTGGAGCATCGACGTTTGTCGCCCGGCGAAAAAGCTTTTAAGGATGTCAAGAAGGCCTAGAGATCATGTCAAAGGTAAATACAAAGATGTGG
>JBBYHO010155882.1:13410-38994 GCA_038382025.1 Adansonia gregorii | reverse complement strand
ATCATAATCTCCTTTCATTTCATGATTAGGCAGCATAAACATATTCTCCTCGTTGGGATAAATGGTATTGATGCTTTGGGTTTAAAAGAAATACATCTCTTTCTACCGTTTTAAGAATTAAAGTTCATTTTTCAATTGGGATAAACACAGATTCACATCATAATCTCCTTTCTTTTCATGATTAGGCATCATAAACACATTCTCCTTATTGGGATAAACGGTATTGATGCTTTGATTTCATATGAAATACATCTCTTTCTACCATTTTAAGAATTAAAGTTCATTTTTTAACTACATAAACACGGATTCACATAATAATCTCCTTTCTTTTAATGATTGGGCACCCCAAATTCATTCTCCATACTAGGATAAATGAATGATGCTTTGGTTTTATAAGAAATAGTTCTCTTTTGGGCATTTTTAGTATTGAAGCTCATTTTCTAATGAGGATAAACATGGATTCATATCATAATCTCCTTTCATTTCATGACTAGGCAGCGTAAATATATTCTTCTCATTGGGATAAGTGGTATTGATGCTTTGGTTTGAAAAGAAATACACATCTTTCTACCATTTTAAAAATTAAAGTTCATTTTTCAAAATGAATGTTATCCCATTAATCGTGACAAACTTGCATGCACATAATAATCTCTTTTTTTTAATGATTGGGCACCATAAACACATTATCCTTATTGGGATAGATGACTTTGATGCTTTGGCTTGATAAGAAAAGCTTTTGTTTCCTTCATTTTTTGGAATGAATGTTAATCCATCAATTGTGACAAACATGGATGCATGTATTAATCTCCTTTTTTTCATGATTGGGCACCATATACACATTCTCGTCATTGGGTTAGATGATATTGATGCTTTGGCTTGATAAGAGAAGCTTTTCTTTCAACCATTTTTTGTAATCAATGTTATTTTGTCAATCGTAACAAACATGGATGCTTGCAATAATCTCCTTTTTTTCATGATTAGGCACCATAAACACATTCTCCTCTTTGGGATAGATGACATTGATGCTTTGTCTTGATAAGAAAAGCTTTTCTTTCCATATTTTTTAGGATTAATGTTATCTCATTAATTGTGACAAACGTCGATGCATGTAATAGTCTTTTTTTTTCATGATTGGGCACCTTATACATGTTCTCCTTATTGAGATAAATGATATTGATGCTTTATCTTGATAAGAAAAGCTTTTCTTTCCATAATTTTTTGGAATCAATATTATTCCGTCAATCGTGACAAGCATGGATGCTTGTAATAATACCCTTTTTTCATAACTGGGCACCATAAACCCATTCTCCTCATTGGGTTAGATGACATTCATGCTTCGGCTTGATAAGAGAAGCTTTTCTTTCCACCACTTTTTGTAATCAATGTTATTCTGTCAGTCATGACAAAAATGGATGCATGCAATAATCTCTTTTTTTTTCATGATTAGGCACCATAAACACTTTTTCCTCGTTGGGATAGAGGACATTGACGCTTTGGCTTGATAAGAATAGCTTTTTTTCCTTCATTTTTTGGAATCAATGTTAATCCGTCAATTGTGACAAACATGGATGCACGTTTTAATCCTTTTTTTTCATGAATAGGCTCCATAAACACATGCTTCTCATTAGGATTGATGACATTGACGCTTTGGCTTGACAAGAAAAACTTTTCATTCCTTCCTTTTTTGGAATCAATATTATTCCATCAATCATGACAAACATGGATGGACATATTAATCTCATTTTTTCCGTGATTGGGTAACATAAACACATTCTCCTTATTGGGATAGATGATATTGAGACTTTGATTTGGTATGAAAAGCTTTTTTTTCTACCATTTTTTTGAATCAATGTTATTCCATCAATCATAGCAAACATGAATGCATGTAATAATCTTTTTTCTTCATGATTGGGCTTCATAAACACATTCTCCTTATTAGGATAGATGACTTTGATGCTTTGGCTTGATAACAAAAGCATTTCTTTCTATCAATTTTTGGAATCAATGTTATTCCGTCAATCACGACAAACATGGATGCACGTATTAATCTCTTTTTGTTTATGATTGAGAACCATTAGCACATTTCCTCATTAGGATAGATGACATTGATGCTTTGGCTTGATAAGAAAAGCTTTTCTTTCCCCTATTTTTTGGAACCAATGTTATTCTATGAATCGTAGCAAACATGGATGCGTGTAAGAATCTCATTTTCATCAGGATTAGGCACCATTAACATATTCTCCTCATTCGGATAGATGACACTGACACTTTGCCTTGAGAAGAAAAACTTTTTTTCCTTTATTTTTTGGAATCAATGTTAATTCATCAATTGTGACAAACGTGGATGCACGTGTTAATCTCTTTTTTTTCATGATTATGCACCACAAACACATTCACCTCATTTGGATTGATGACATTGATTCTTTGGCTTGATAAGAAATGCTTTTCTTTCTATCATTTTTTTGGAACCAATGTTATTCCATCAATTGTGACAAACATGGATACACATATTAATCTCCTTTTTTTTTTATGATTGGGCACCACAAACACATTCTCCTCATTGGGATAGATGACAATGAAGCTTTGGCTTGACAGGAGAAGCTTTTCTTTCCACCACTTTTTGTAATCAATGTTATTCTGTCAATCATTACAAACATGGATACATGTAATAATCTTCTTTTTTTTTCATAATTAGGCACCGTAAACACTTTCTCCTCATTGGGATAGAGGACATTGTCCGTTTGGCTTGATAAGAATGGCTTTTTTTCCTTCATTTTTTGGAATCAATGTTAATTCGTCAATTTTGACAAACGTGGATGCATGTTTTAATCTCCTTTTTTCATGAATAGGCTCCATAAACACATGCTCCTCATTAGGATTGATGATATTGACGCTTTGGCTTGACAAGAAAAACTTTTCATTCTTTTTTTTTTTGGAATCTATATTATTCCATCAATCGTGACAAACATGGATGCACATATTAATCTCTTTTTTTCCATGATTGGGCAACATAAACATATTCTCCTCATTGGGATAGATGATATTGATGCATTGGCTTGGTATGAAAAGCCTTTTCTTCCACCATTTTTTTGAATCAATGTTATTTCGTCAATCGTGACAAACATGAATGCATGTAATAATCTCTTTTTCTTCACAATGGGCATCATAAACACATTCTCCTTGTTAAGATAGATGACATAGATGCTTTGGCTTGATAAGAAAAGCTTTTTTTTCCATCAATTTTTGGAATCAATGTTCTTTCGTCAATCATGACAAACATGGATGCACGTATTAATCTTCTTTTCTTCATGATTCAAAACCATAAACAGATTTTCTCATTAGGATAGATGACATTGATGCTTTGGCTTGATAAGAAAAGCTTTTCTTTCCCCCTTTTTTTGGAACCAATGTTATTTTGCGAATCGTGGCAAACGTGGATGCACGTAAGAATCTCATTTTCTTCATGATTGGGCACTATAAACACATTCTCCTTATTCGGAAAGATGACACTGACACTTTGCGTTGATAAGAAAAGCTTTTCTTTCCTCTATTTTTTGGAATCAATGTTAATCCGTCAATTATGACAAACATGGATGCATGTGTTAATCTCTTTTTTTTTCATTATTATGCACCATAAACACATTCTCCTTATTAGGATTGGTGACATTGATGCTTTGGCTTGATAAGGATAGCTTTTCTCTCCTTCATTTTTTGGAATCAATATTATTCGATCAATTGTGAAAAACATTGATGCACATATTAATCTCCTTTTTTTTATGCTTGGGCACCACAAACACATTATCCTCATTGGGATAGATGAAAATAAAGATTTGGCTTGATAAGAAAAGCCTTTCTTTCCACCATTTATAGGAGTCAATGTTATTCTGTCAATCGGGACAAGTATGGATACATGTAATAATATCCTTTTTTTCATAATTAGGCACCATAAACACATTCTCCTCATTTGGATAGATGATATTGGTGCTTTGGCTTGGTATGAAAAGCTTTTTTTTCCACCATTTTTGGAATGAATGTTATCCCGTTAATCGTGACAAACATGCATGCACATAATAATCTATTTTTTCTTAATGATTGGGCACCACAAACACATTTCCTCATTGGGATAGATGACTTTGATGCTTTGGCTTAATAAGAAAAGCTTTTCATTCCTTCATTTTTTGGAATCAATGTTAATCCATCAATTGTGACAAACATGGATGCACGTATTAATCTCCTTTTCTTCATGATTAGGCATCATTTACATATTCTCCTTATTATGTTAGATGACATTGATGCGATGGCTTGATAAGAGAAGCTTTTCTTTTAACCATTTTCTGTAATCAATGTTATTCTGTCAACCGTGATAAACATGGATGCTTCTAATAATCTCCTTTTTTCATGATTAGGCAGCATAAACATATTCGCCTCTTTGGGATAGATGATGTTGATGCTTTGTCTTGATAAGAAAAGCTTTTCTTTCCACCATTTTTTTGGAATCAATGTTATTTCATCAATTGTGACATATGTGGATGCACCTAATAATCTTTTTTCTTCTTGATTGGGCACGTTGTACACATTCTCCTCATTGGGATAAATGATATTGATGCTTTATCTTGATACGAAAAGCTTTTCTTTCCATAAGTTTTTGGAATAATGTTATCCTGTCAATCGTGACAAGCATGGATGCATGTCATACTACCCTTTTTTTATGATTGGCCACCATAAACACATTCTCCTAATTGGGTTACATGACATTCATGCTTTGGCTTGATAAAAGAAACTTTTCTGTCCACCATTTTTTGTAATCAATGTTATTCCATCAATCATGAAAAACATGAATGCATGTAATAATCTCTTTGTTTTTCAAGATTAGGCACCATAAACACTTTCTCCTCGTTGGGATAAAGGACATTGACACTTTGCCTTGAGAAGAAAAGCTTTTCTTTCCTCCATTTTTTGGAATCAATGTTAATCCGTCAATTGCCACAAACATGGATGCACTTGTTAATCTCTTTTTTTTCATGATTATGCACCATAAACACATTCTCCTTATTAAGATTGGTGACATTGATGCTTTGGCTTGATAAGGATAGCCTTTCTTTCCTTCATTTTTTGCAATCAATATTATTCTGTCAATTGTGAAAAACATGGATGCACATATTAATCTCTTTTTTTTTTTTTTATGATTGGGCACCATAAACACATTCTTCTCATTGGGATAAACGATAATGAAGCTTTGGCTTGATAAGAGAAGCTTTTCTTTCCACCACTTTTTGTAGTCAATGTTATTCCGTCAATCATTACAAACATGGATGCATGTAATAATCTTTTTTTTTTTCATAATTAGGCACTGTAAACACTTTCTCCCCGTTGGGATAAAGGACATTGATGCTTTGGCTTAATAAGAATAGCTCTTTTTCCTTCATTTTTTTGGAATCAATGTTAATTCATCAATTGTGACAAACATGGATGCACATTTTAATCTCCTTTTTTCATGAGTAGGCTCCATGATCACATGCTCCTCATTAGGATTAATGACATTGATGCTTTGGCTTTACAAGAAAAACTTTTCATTCCTTCCTTTTTTGGAATCTATATTATTCCATCAATCGTGACAAACATGGATGCACATATTAATATCCTTTTTTCTGTGATTGGGCAACATAAACACATTCTCCTCATTGGGATAGATAATATTAATGCTTTGGCTTGGTATGAAAAGCTTTTTTTTCCAACAATTTTTTGAATCAATGTTATTCCATCAATCGTGACAAACACGAATGCATGTAATAATCTCTTTTTCTTCATGATTGAGCATCATAAACATATTCTCCTTGTTAAGATAAATGACATTGATGCTTTGGCTTGATAAGAAAAGCTTTTTTTTCCATCAATTTTTTGAATCAATGTTATTCCGTCAATCATGATAAACATGGATGCGCGTATTAATCTCCTTTTCTTCATGATTGAGAACCATAAACACATTTTCTCATTAGGATAGATGACATTGATGCTTTGGCTTGATAAGAAAAACTTTTCTTTCCTCTATTTTTTGGAACCAATGTTATTCTGCAAATCGTGGCAAACGTGGATGCGCATAAGAATCTCATTTTCTTCATAATTGGGCACCATAAGCACATTCTCCTTATTCAGATAGATGACATTGACACTTTGCCTTGATAAGAAAAGCTTTTCTTTCCTTCATTTTTTGGAATCAATGTTAATCCGTCAATTGCGACAAACGTGGATGCAGGGGCTAATCTCTTTTTTTTCATGATTATGCACCATAAACACATTCTCCTCATTAGGATTAATGACATTGATTTTTTGGCTTGATAAGGATAGCTTTTCTTTCTTTCATTTTTTGGAATCAATATTATTCCGTCAATTGTGACAAATATGGATGCACATATTAATCTTTTTTTTTTGTGATTAGGCACCACAAACACATTCTCCTCATTGGGATAAATGATAATGAAGCTTTGGCTTGATAAGAAAAGCTTTTTTTTCACCATTTTTAGGAATCAATGTTATTCCATCAATCGGGACAAGTATGGATACATGTAATAATATCCTTTTTTTCATGACTAGGTACCATAAAGACATTCTCCTAATTTGGATAGATGATATTGATTCTTTGGCTTGGTATGAAAAGCTTTCTTTCTGCCATATTTGGAATGAATGTTATCCCGTCAATTGTGACAAACATGCATGCACGTAATAATCTCTTTTTTCTTAATGATTGGGCACCATAAACACATTTTCCTCATTAGTATAGATGACTTTGATGCTTTGGCTTAATAAGAAAAGCTTTTCTTTTCTTTATTTTTTGGAATCAATGTTAATCCATCAATTGTGACAAACATGGATGCACGTATTAATCTTCTTTTCTTCATGATTGGGAACTATATACACATTCTCCTCATTGGGTTAGATGACATTGATATGATGGCTTGATAAGAAAAGCTTTTCTTTTAACAATTTTTTGTAATCAATGTTATTTTGTCAACCATGACAAACATGGATGCTTCTAATAATCTCTTTTTTTTCATGATTAGGCACCATAAACACATTCTCCTCTTTGGGATAGATGGCATTGATGCTTTGTCTTGATAAGAAAAGCTTTTCTTTCCACCATTTTTTGGAATCAATGTTATTTCAGTAATTGTGACAAACGTGGATGCACGTAGTAATCTTTTTTCTTCATGATTGGGCACCTTATACACATTTTCCTCATTGGGATAAATGATATTGATGCTTTATCTTGATAAGAAAAGCTTTTCTTTTCATAATTTTTTGGAATAATGTTATCCCGTTAATTGTGACAAGCATGGATGCATGTCATAATACCCTTTTTTTTGTGATTGGCCACCATAAACACATTCTCCTAATTGGGTTACATGACATTCATGCTTTGGCTTGATAAGAGAAACTTTTCTTTCCACCATTTTTTGTAATCGATGTTATTCCATCAATCATGACAAACATGAATGCATGTAATAATCTCTTTTTTTTCAAGATTAGGCACCATAGACACTTTCTCCTCGTTGGGATAAAGGACATTGACACTTTGCCTTAATAAGAAAAGCTTTTTCTTCCTTCATTTTTTGGAATCAATGTTAATCCGTCAATTGTGACAAACATGGATGCAAGTGTTAATCTCTTTTTTTTTCATGATTATGCACCATAAACACATTCTCCTCATTAGGATTGATGACATTGATGCTTTGGCTTGATAAGGATAGCTTTTCTTTCTTTCATTTTTTGGAATCAATATTATTCCGTCAATTGTGACAAACATGGATGCACATATTAATCTCTTTTTTTTTTTTTTGTGATTGGGCACCGTAAAGACATTCTCCTCATTGGGATAGATGACAATGAAGCTTTAGCTTGATAAGAAAAGCTTTTCTTTCCACCATTTTTTTGGATCAATGTTATTTCATCAATTGTGACAAACGTTGATGCACATAATAATCTTTTTTTTCTCATGATTAAGCACATATACATATTCTTCTCATTGGGATAAATGATATTGATGCTTCATCATGATAAGAAAAGCTTTTCTTTCCATAATTTTTTGGAATCAATGTTATTCTGTCAATCGTGATAAGCATGGATGCATGTAATAATTCCCTTTTTTCTTGATTGTGCACCATAAACACATTCTCCTCATTGGGTTAGATGACATTCATGCTTTGGCTTCATAAGAGAAGCTTTTTTTTCCACCATTTTTTGTAATCAATGTTTTTTCGTCAATCATGACAAACATGGATGCCTACAATAATCTCTTTTTTTCATGATTAGGTACCATAAACACTTTCTCCTTGTTGGGATAGATGACATTGACGCTTTGGCTAGATAAGAATAGCTTTTTTTTCCTTCATTTTTTGGAATCAATGTTAATCCATCAACTGTGACAAACATGGATTCACGTTTTAATCTCTTTTTTTTTCAGGAATAGGCTCCATAAACACATTCTCCTCATTAGGATTGATGACATTGATGCTTTGGCTTGACAAGAAAAACTTTTCATGCCTTCATTTTTTGGAATCAGTATTATTCTATCAATCGTGACAAACATGGATGCACATTTTAATCTCTTTTTTTTTGTGATTGGGCAACATAAACACATTCTCCTCATTGGGATAGATGATATTGATGTTTTGGCTTGGTATGAAAAGCTTTTTTTTCTACCATTTTTTTCAATCAATGTTCCTCCATTAAAGGTGACAAACATGAATGCATATAATAATCTCTTTTTCTTCACGATTGGGCATCATAAACACATTCACATCATTGGGATAGATGACATTGATGCTTTGGCTTGATAAGCAAAGCTTTTCTTTCCATCAATTTTTAGAATCAATGTTATTCCATCAATTATGACAAACATGGATGCACATATTAATTTCCTTTTCTTCATGATTAAGAACCATAAGCACATTTCCTTATTAGGATAAATGACATCGATGCTTTGGCTTCATAAGAAAAGCTTTTCTCTCCACCATTTTTTGGAACCAATGTTATTCTGTGAATCGTGGCAAACATGGATGTGCGTAAGAATCTCATTTTCTTCATGATTGGGCACCATAAACATATTCTCCTCATTCGGATAAATGATATTGACACTTTGCCTTGATAAGAAAAGCTTTTCTTTTCTTCATTTTTTGGAATTAATGTTAATCCGTCAATTGTGATAGACATGGATGCATGTGTCAATCTCCTTTTTTTCATGATTATGCACCATAAACACATTCTCCTTATTAGGATTGATGACGTTGATGCTTTGGCTTGATAAGGATAGGTTTTTTTCCTTCATTTTTTGGAATCCATATTATTCCGCCAATTGTAACAAACAAGGATGCACATATTAATCTCTTTTTTTGTGATTGGGCACCATAAATAAATCCTCCTCATTGGGATAGATGACAATGAAGCTTTGGCTTGATAAGAAAAGCTTTTCTTTCCACCTTTTTTTGGAATCAATGTTATTCCGTCAATCGGGACAAGTATGGATGCATGTAATAATACCCTCTTTTTCATGATTAGGCACCATAAACACATTTGCCTCATTTTGATAGATGATATTGATGCTTTGGCTTGGTATGAAAAGCTTTTCTTTCCACCATTTTTGGAATGAATGTTACCCCGTCGATCATGACAAACATGCATGCACATAATAATCTCTTTTTTTTTTAAATGATTGGGCACCATAAACATTTACTCCTCGTTGGGATAGATGACATTGACGCTTTGGCTTGGTATGAAAAGCTTTTCTGTCCTTCATTTTTTGGAATCAATGTTAATCCGTCAATTGTGACAAACATGGATGCATATATTAATCTCCTTTTCTTCATGATTAGGCACCATATACACATTCTCCTCATTGAGTTAGATGACAATGATGCTTTGGCTTGATAAGAGAAGCTTTTCTTTTAGCCATTTTTTGTAATCAATGTTATCCTATCAACCGTGACAAATATGGATGCTTATAATAATCACTTTTTTTTCATGATTAGCCACCATAAACACATTCTCCTCTTTGGGATAGATGACATTAATGCATTGTCTTGATAAGAAACGCTTTTCTCTCCACCATTTTTTAGGATCAATATTATTTCATCAATTATGACAAACATGGATGCACGTGTTAATCGCCTTTTCTTTGTGATTGGGCACCATATACACATTCTCCTTAGTGGGATAAATGATATTTATGCTTTATCATGATAAGAAAAACTTTTTTTTCCATAATTTTTTGGAATCAATGTTATTCCATCAATCGTGACAAGCATTGATGCATGTAATAATACACTTTTTCCTTGATTGTGCACCATAAACACATTCTCCCCATTGGGTCGATGACATTCATGCTTTGGCTTGATAAGTGAAGCTTTTCTTTCCACTATTTTTTGTAATCAATATTATTCTGTCAATCATGACAAACCTGGATGCATGTAATAATCTTCTTTTTTTCATGATTAGGCACCATAAATCCTTTCTCCTCGTTGGGATAGATGACATTGACGCTTTGGCTTGGTATGAAAAGCTTTTCTTTCCTTCATTTTCTGGAATCAATGTTAATCTGTCAATTATGACAAGCATGGATGCACTCATTAATCTCTTTTTCTGCATGATTGGGCACAATATACATGTTCTCTTCATTAGGTTAGATGACATTAATGCTTTGGCTTGATGAGAGAAGCTTTTCTTTCAACCATTTTTTGTAATCAATGTTATACTGTCAACCGTGACAAACATGGATGCTTAAAATAATCATTTTTTTTAATGATTAGGCACCATAAACACATTCTTCTCTTTGGGATAGATGCCATTGATGCTTTGTCTTGGTAAAAAAAGCTTTTATTTTCACTTTTTTTTGGAATCAATGTTATTTCACCAATTGTGGCAAATGTCGATGCACATAATAATCTTTTTTTCATGATTGGGCACCATATACACATTCTCCTCGTTAGGATAAATGATATTCATATTTTTGTCTTGATAAGAAAAGCTTTTCTTTCAATAATTTTTTGGAATCAATGTTGTTCCATCAATCATGACGGGCATGGATGCATGTCGTAATACCTTTTTTTCATGATTAGGCACCATAAATACATTCTCCTTATTAGGTTCGATGACATTCGTGCTTCGGCTTGATAAGAGAAGCTTTTTTTTCTACCATCTTTTATAATCAATGTTATTTCGTCAATCATGGCAAACATGGATACATGTAATAATCTCCATTTTTTCATGATTAGGCACCATAAACACTTTCTCCTCATTGGGTTAGATGACATTGATGCTTTGGCTTGATAAGAATAGCTTTTTTTTTCATTCATTTTCTGGAATCAATGTTAATCCTTCAATTGTGACAAACATGGATGCACGCGTTAATTTCCTTTTTTTCATGATTGAGAGCCATAACCACATTGCCTCATTTGGATTAATAACATTGATGCTTTGGCTTGATCAGGATAGCTTTTCTTTCCTTCATTTTTTGGAATCAATATTATTCCATCAATTATGACAAACATGGATGCACATATTAATCTCTTTTTTTATTGCGATTGGGCACCATAAAGACATTCTCCTCATCGGGATAGATGACAATGAAGCTTTGGCTTGATAAAAAAAGCTTTTTTTCCACTATTTTTACGAATCAATGTTATTCTATGAATCATGGCAGACATGGATGCGCGTAAGAATCTCATTTTCTTCATGATTGGGCACCATAAACACATTCTCCTCATTCGGATAGATGACATTGACACTTTGCCTTGATAAGAAAAGCTTGTTTTCATTCATTTTTTAGAATCAATGTTAATCTGTCAATTGTGACAAACTTGGATGCATTTTTTAATCTCTTTTTTATCATGATTATGCACCATAAACACATTCTCCTTATTAGGACTGATGATATTGATGCTTTAGCTTAAGAAGGATAGGCTTTCTTCCTTTCATTTTTTGGAATCAATACTATTCCGTCAATTGTGACAAACATGGATGCACATATTAATATCCCTTTTTTTTGTGATTGGGCACCACAAACACATTCTCCTCATTGGAATAGATGACAATGAAGCTTTGGCTTGATAAGAAAAGCTTTTCTTTTCACTATTTTTAGGAATCAATGTTATTCCATCA
This sequence comes from Adansonia gregorii, assembly GCA_038382025.1. Lineage (NCBI taxonomy): Eukaryota > Viridiplantae > Streptophyta > Magnoliopsida > Malvales > Malvaceae > Adansonia > Adansonia gregorii. The sequence goes on along the minus strand of JBBYHO010155882.1, from coordinate 26,844 downwards.
ATCGGGACAAGTATGGATTAACATCCTTTTTTTCATGATTGGATACCATAAACACATTCTCCTCATTTGGATAGATGATATTGATGCTTTGGCTTGGTATGAAAAGCTTTTCTTTCCACCATTTTTGGAATGAATGTTATCCCATCAATCGTGACAAACATGCATGCAGGTAATAATCTTTTTTTTATGATTGGGTACCATAAACAAATTCTCCTCATTGGGATAGATGACTTTGATGCTTTGGCTTGATTAGGATAGCTTTTCTTTCCTTCATTTTTTGGAATCAATATTATTCCGTCAATCGTGGCAAACATGGATACACATATTAATCTCCTTTTTTTTTGTGATTAGGCACCATAAAGACATTCACCTCATTAGGATAGATGACAATGAAGCTTTGGCTTAATAAAAAAAGCTTTTTTTTCCACTATTTTTACGAATCAATGTTATTCTGTGAATCGTGGTAGCGTGGATGCGCGTAAGAATCTCATTTTCATCATGATTGGGCACCATAAACACATTCTCCTCATTCAGACAGATGAGATTGACACTTGACCTTGATAAGAGAAGCTTTTTTTTCCTTTATTTTTTGGAATCAATGTTAATCTGTCAATTATGACAAACATGAATGCATGTATTAATATCCTTTTCCTCATGATTGAGAACCATAAACATATTCTCCTCATCGGGTTAGATGACATTCATGCTTTGGCTTGATAGGAGAAGCTTTTCTTTCCACCATCTTTTGTAATCAATGTTATTCCGTCAATCATGGTAAACATGGATGCATGTAATAATCTCCATTTTTTCATGATTAGGCACCATAAACACTTTCTCCTCGTTAGGATAGATGACATTGATGCTTTGGCTTGATAAGAATAGCTTTTTTTTTCATTCATTTTCTGGAATCAATGTTAATCTTTCAATTGTGACAAACATGGATGCACGTGTTAATCTCTTTTTTTTCATGATTGAGAGCCATAACCACATTTCCTCATTTGGATTGATAATATTGATGATTTGGCTTGATCAGGATAGCTTTTTTTCCTTCATTTTTAGGAATCAATATTATTCCATCAATTATGACAAACATGGATGCGCATATTAATCTCTTTTTTATTATGATTGGGCACCATAAAGATATTCTCCTTATTGGGATAGATGACAACGAAGCTTTGGCTTGAGAAAAAAAGCTTTTCTTTCCACTATTTTTACGAATCAATGTTATTCTATGAATCATGGCAGACATGGATGCGCGTAAGAATCTCATTTTCTTCATGATTGGGCACCATAAACACATTCTCCTCATTCAAATAGATGACATTGACACTTTGCCTTGATAAGAAAAGCTTTTTTTCTTTCATTTTTTAGAATCAATGTTAATCTATCAATTATGACAAACATGGATGCACTTTTTAATCCCTTTTTTATCATGATTGTGCACCATAAACACATTCTCCTTATTAGGATTGATGACATTGATGCTTTAGCTTGAGAAGGATAGGCTTTCTTTCCTTCATTTTTTGGAATCAATACTATTCTGTCAATTGTGACAAACATGGATACACATATTAATATCCTCTTTTTTTTTGTCATTGGGCACCACAAACACATTCTCCTCATTGGAATAGATGACAATGAAGCTTTGGCTTGATAAGAAAAGCTTTTCTTTTCACCATTTTTAGGAATCAATGTTATTCCATCAATCGGGACAAGTATGGATGCATGCATTAACATCCTTTTTTTCATGATTGGACACCATAAACACATTCTCCTCATGTGGATAGATGATATTGATGCTTTGTCTTGGTATGAAAAGCTTTTCTTTCCACCATTTTTGGAATGAATGTTATCCCATCAATCGTGACAAACATGCATGCACGTAATAATCTCTTCTTTTATGATTGGGCACCATAAATACATTTTCCTCATTGGGATAGATGACTTTGATGCTTTGGCTTGATTAGGATAGCTTTTCTTTCCTACATTTTTTAGAATCAATATTATTCCGTTAATCGTGGCAAACATGGATGCACATATTAATCTCTTTTTTTTTTTGTGATTGGGCACCATAAAGACATTCACCTCATTTGGATAGATGACAATGAAGCTTCGGCTTGATAAAAAAAAGCTTTTCTTTCCACCATTTTTACGAATCAATGTTATTCTGTGAATCGTGGCAGCATGGATACGCGTAAGAATCTCATTTTCATCATGATTGGGCACCATAAACATGTTTTCCTCATTCAGACAGATGAGATTGACACTTTACCTTGATAAGAGAAGCTTTTCTTTCCTTTATTTTTTGGAATCAATGTTAATCTGTCAATTGTGACAAACATGAATGCACGTATTAATATCCTTTTCCTCATGATTAAGAACCATAAACATATTCTCCTCATCGGGTTAGATGACATTCACGCTTTGGCTTGATAAGAGAAGCTTTTCTTTCCACCATCTTTTGTAATCAATGTTATTTCGTCAATCATGACAAACATGGATGCTTGTAATAATCTCCAATTTTTTCATGATTAGGCACCATAAACACTTTCTCCTCATTGGGATAGATGACATTGACGCTTTGGCTTGATAAGAATAGCTTTTTTTTTCCTTCATTTTCTGGAATCAATGTTAATCCTTCAATTGTGACAAACATGGATGCATGTGTTAATCTCCTTTTTTTTTATGATTGAGAGCCATAACCACATTTCCTCATTTGGATTGATAACATTGATGCTTTGGCTTGATAAGGATAGCTTTTCTTTCCTTTATTTTCTGGAATCAATATTATTTCATCAATTGTGACAAACATGGACGCACATATTAATCTCTTTTTTTTCTGATTAGGCACCATAAAGACATTTTCCTCATTAGGATAGATGACAATGATGCTTTGGCTTGATAAGAAAAGCTTTTCTCTCCACCATTTTTTGGAACCAATGTTATTTAGGGAAATGTGGCAAACATGGATGCACATAAGAATCTTATTTTCTTCATGATTGGGCACCATAAACACATTCTCCTCATTAAGGTAGATGACATTCACACTTTTCCTTGATAAGAAAAGCTTTTCTTTCCTTCATTTTTTGGAATCAATGTTAATCCATCAATTGTGACAGACATGGATGCATATGTTAATATCCTTTTTTTCATGATTATGCACCATAAATGCATTCTCCTTATTAGGATTGATGACATTGATGCTTTGGCTTGATAATGACAACTTTTCTTTCCTTCATTTTTTGGAATCAATATTATTTCGTCAGTTGTGACAAACATGGACTCACATATTAATCTTCTTTTTTCCATGATTAGGCAACATAAACACATTCTCCTCATTGGGATAGATGATATTGATGCTTTGGCTTAGTACGAAAAGCTTTTTTTTCAACATTTTTTTGAATCAATGTTATTCCGTCAATGGTGACAAACATGAATGCAAGTAATAATCTCTTTTTCTTCGCAATTAGACATCATAAACACATTCCCATCATTGGGATAGATGACATTGATGCTTTGGCTTGATAAGAAAAGCTTTTTTTTCCATCAATTTTTGGAATCACTGTTATTCCATTAATCCTGACAAACATGGATGCACATATTAATCTTCTTTTCTTTATGATTGAGAACCATAAACACATTTCCTCATTAGGATAGATGACATTAATGCTTTGGCTTGATAAGAAAAGCTTTTCTTTCCACCATTTTTTGGAACCAATGTTATTCGATGAATCATAGCAAACATTGATGCATGTAAGAATCTTATTTTCTTCATGATTGGGCACCATAAACATATTCTCCTCATTTGGATAGATGACATTGACATTTTGCCTTGATAAGAAAAGCTTTTCTTTTCTTCATTTTTTGGAATCAACATTAATCCATTAATTGTGACAGACATGGATGCATGTGTTAATATCCTTTTTTTCATGATTATGCATCATAAACGTATTCTCCTTATTAGGATTGATGATATTGGTGCTTTGGCTTAATAAGGATAGCTTTTCTTTCCTTCATTTTTTGGAATCAATATTATTCCGTTAATTGTGACAAACATGGACGCACATATTAATCTCCTTTTTTTTGTGATTGGGCAACATTAACACATTCTCCTCATTGGGATAGATGATATTGATGGTTTGGCTTAGTACGAAAAGCTTTTTTTTCCATCATTTTTTGAATCAATGTTATTCCTTCAATGGTGACAAACATGATCGCAAGTAATAATCTCTTTTTCTTCATGATTGGGCATCATAAACACATTCCCGTCATTGGGATAGATGACATTGATAATTTGGCTTGATAAGAAAAGCTTTTTTTTCCATCAATTTTTGGAATCGATGTTATTCCATCAATCATGACAAACATGGATGCACGTATTAATCTCCTTTTTTTCATGATTGAGAACCATAAACACATTTCGTCATTTGGATAGATGATATTGATGCTTTGGCTTGATAAGAAAAGCTTTTCTTTCCACCATTTTTTGGAACCAATGTTATCTTGTGAATCGTGGCAAACATGGATGTGCGTAAGAATCTCATTTTTTTCTTGATTGGGTACCATAAACACATTCTCCTCATTCGGACTGATGACATGACACTTTGCCTTGATAAGAAAAGCTTTTCTTTCTTTCATTTTTTGGAATCAATGTTAATCCATCGATTATGACAAACATGGATGCACGTGTCAATCTTTTTTTTTTCATGATTATGTGCCATAAACACATTCTTCTTATTAGGATTCATGACATTGATGCTTTGGCCTGATAAGGATAGCGTTTCTTTCCTTCATTTTTTTGAATCAATATTATTTCGTCAATTATGACAAACATGGATGCATATACTAATCTCCTTTTTTTTTGTGATTAGGCACCATAAACACATTCTCCTCATTGCAATAGATGACAATAAAACTTTGGCTTGATAAGAAAAGCTTTTCTTTCCACCAATTTTAGGAACAATGTTATCCCGTCAATCGGGACAAGTATGGATGCATGTAATAATATCCTTTTTTCTATGGTTGGGCACCATAAACACATTTGCCTCATTTGGATAGATGATATTGATGCTTTAGCTTGGTATGAAAAGCTTTTCTTTCCACTATTTTTGGAATAAATGTTATCCCGTCAGTCGTGAGAAACATGCATGCACATAATAATCTCTTTTTTTTTTGTAAACGATTAGGCACAATAAACATTTTCTCCTTGTTCGGATAGATGACATTCATGCTTCGGCTTGATAAGAGAAGCTTTTCTTTCCACCATTTTTTGTAATCAATGTTGTTCCATCAATCATGACAAACAAGGATGCATGTAATAATCTCCATTTTTTCATGATTAGGCACCATAACCACTTTCTCCTCGTTGGGATAGATGACATTGATGCTTTGGCTTGATAAGAATAGCTTTTTTTTCCTTTATTTTTTGGAATCAACGTTAATCCGTCAATTGTGACAAACATGGATAAACGTGTTAATCTCTTTTTTTTCATGAGTAGGCTCCATAAACACATTCTTCTCATTAGGATTGATGACATTGACGCTTTGGCTTGACAAGAAAAACTTTTCATTCTTTCCTTTTTTTGAATTAATATTATTCCATCAATCGTGACAAACATGGATGCACATATTAATCTCCTTTTTTCCATGATTGAGCAACATAAACACATTCTCCTCATTAGGATAGATGATATTGATGCTTTGGCTTGGTACGAAAAGCTTTTTTTTTTCCACCATTTTTTTGAATCAATGTTATTCTATCAATGGTGACAAACATGAATGCAAGTAATAATCTCTTTTTCTTTACAATTGGGCATCATAAACACTATCCTGTCATTGGGATAGATGACATTGATGCTTTGGCTTGATGAGAAAAGGTTTTCTTTCCACTAATTTTTGGAATCACTGTTATTCCATTAATCATGACAAACATGGATGCACGTATTAATCTCCTTTTCTTCATGATTGAGAACCATAAACACATTTCCTTATTAGGATAGATGACATTAATGCTTTGGCTTGATAAGAAAAGCTTTTCTTTCCACCATTTTTGGAACCAAAGTTATTCTGTGAATCATGGCAAACATGGATGCGCCTAAGAATCTCATTTTCTTCTTGATTGGGCACCATAAACACATTCTCCTCATTCGAATAGATGACATTGACACTTTGCCATGACAAGAAAAGGTTTTCTTTCCTTCATTTTTTGGAATCAATGTTAATCCATTGATTATGACAAACATGGATGCATGTGTCAATCTTTTTTTTTTTTCATGATTATGCGCCATAAACACATTCTTCTTATTAGGATTGATGACATTGATGCTTTGGCCTGATAAGGATAGCATTTCTTTCCTTCATTTTTTGGAATCAATATTATTCCGTCAATTGTAACAAACATGGATGCACATATTAATCTCCTTTTTTTGCGATTAGGCACCATAAACACATCCTCCTCATTGGGATAGATGACAATAAAACTTTGGCTTGATAAGAAAAGCTTTTCTTTCCACCATTTTTTTGGAATCAATGTTATTCCATTAATCGGGACAAGTATGGAGGCTAGTAATAATATCCTTTTTTTCATGGTTGGGCACCGCAAACAAATTCGCTTCATTTGGATAGATGATATTAATGCTTTGGCTTGGTATGAAAAGCTTTTCTTTCCACTATTTTTGGACTAAATGTTATACCGCTAGTCGTGACAAACATGCTTGCACATAATAATCTCTTTTTTTTTGTAAATGATTAGGCACAATAAACATTTTCTCCTTGTTGGGATAGATGACATTCATGCTTTGGCTTGATAAGTGAAGCTTTTCTTTCCACCATTTTTTGAAATCAATGTTATTTCGTCAATCATGACAAATATGGATGCATGTAATAATCTCTTTTTTTTTTCATGATTAGGCACCATAAACACTTTCTCCTCATTGGGATAGATGACATTGACGCTTTGGCTTGGCATGAAAAGATTTTCTTTCTTTCAATTTTTGGAATCAATATTAATCCGTCAATTGTGACAAACATGGATGCACGTATTAATCTCCTTTTCTTCATGATTGGGCACCATATACACATTCTCCTTATTGGGTTAGATGACATTGATGCTTTGGCTTGATAAAAGTAGCTTTTCTTTCAACCCTTTTTTGTAATCAATGTTATTTTGTCAACCGTGACAAACATGGATGCTTGTAATAATCACTTTTTTTCATAATTAGGCACTATAAACACATTCTCCTCTTTGGGATAGATGACATTGATGCTTTGTCCTGATAAGAAAAGCTTTTCTTTCCACCATTTTTTGGAATCAATGTTATTTCATCAATTATGATGAATATGGATGCATGTAATAATCTTTTTTTTCATGATTGGGCACCATATACATATTCTCGTCAATGGGATAAATGATATTGATGCTTTATCTTGATAAGAAAAGCTTTTTTTTCCATAATTTTTTGGAATCGATGTTATTCTGTCAATCGTGAAAGGCATGGATGCTTGTAATAATACCCTTTTTTCCTGATTGGGCACCATAAACACATTCTCCTCATTGGGTTAGATGACATTCATGCTTTGGCTTGATAAGTGAAGCTTTTCTTTCCATCATTTTTTGTAATCAATGTTATTTTGTCAATCATGACAAACATGGATGCATGTAATAATCTTCTTTTTTTCATGATTAGGCACCATAAACATTATCTCCTCGTTGGGACAGATGACATTGACGCTTTGGCTTGGTATGAAAAGCTTTTCTTTCCTTTAATTTTTGGTATCAATGTTAATCCGTCAATTGTGGCAAACATGGATGCATATATTAATCTCCTTTTCTTCATGATTGGGCACCATATACACATTCTCCTCATTGGGTTAGAGGACATTGATGCTTTGGCTTCATAAGAGAAGCTTTTCTTTCAACCATTTTTTGTAATCATTGTTATTTTGTCAATTATGACAAAAATGGATGCTTGTAATAACCTCTATCTTTTCATGATTAGGCACCACAAACATATTCTCCTCTTTGAGATAGATAACATTGATGCTTTGTCTTGATAAGAAAAGCTTTTCTTTCCACCATTTTATGGAATCGATGTTATTGCATCAATTGTGACAAACGTTGATGCACGTAATAATCTTTTCTTTTCATGATTGGGAACTATGTGCACATTCTCCTCATTGAGATAAATGATATTGATGCTTTATCTGGATAAGAAAAGCATTTCTTTCCATAATTTTTTGGAATCAATGTTATTCCATCAATCGTGACAAGCGTGGATGCATGTAATACTACCCTTTTTTCATGATTGGGCACCATAAAAACATTCTCCTCATTAGGTTAGATGACATTCATGCTTTGGCTTGATAAGAGAAGCTTTTCTTTCCACTATTTTTTGTAATCAATGTTATTCTGTCAATCATGACAAACATGGATGCATGCAATAATCTCCTTTTTTTCATGATTAGGCACAATAAACACTTTCTCCTCGTTGGGATAGATGACATTGATGCTTTGGCCTGATAAGAATAGGTTTTTTTTCCATCATTTTTTGGGATCAATGTTAATCCGTCAATTATGACAAACATGGATGCATATTTTAATCTCTTTTTTTTCATGAATAGGCTCCATAAACATATTCTCCTCATTAGGATTGATGACATTTACGCTTTGGCTTGATAAGAAAAACTTTTCAGTCCTTCATTTTTTGGAATCAATATTATTCCATCAATCGTGACAAACACGGATGCACATATTAATCTCCTTTTTTCCATGATTGGGTGACATAAACACATTCTCCTTATTAGGATAGATGATATTGATGCTTTGGCTTGGTATGAGAAGCTTTTTTTTTGCCATTTTTTTGAATCAATGTTATTTTGTCAATCGTGACAAACATGAATGCATGTAATAATCTCTTTTTCCTCATGGTTGGGCATCCTAAACACATTCTCCTCATTGGGATAGATGACATTGATGCTTTGGCTTGAGAAGAAAAGCTTTTCTTTCCATCAAATTTTGGAATCAATGTTATTTCGTCAATCATGATAAACATGAATGCCCGTAATAATCTCCTTTTCTTCATGTTTAAGAACCATAAACGCATTTCCTCATTAGGATAGACGACATTGATACTTTAGCTTGATAAGAAAAGCTTTTCTTTCCACCATTTTTTGGAACCGATGTTATTCTGTGAATCATGGCAAACATGGGTAGGCATAAGAATCTTATTTTCCTCATGATTAGGCACCGAAAACACATTCTCCTCATTCGGATAGATGACATTGACACTTTACGTTGGTAAGAAAAGCTTTTATTTCCTTCATTTTTTGGAATCAATGTTAATCCGTCAATTGTGACAAACATGGATGCATGTTGTAATCTTCTTTTTTTTTCACGATTATGCACTATAAACACATTCTCCTCATTAGGATTGATGACATTGATGCTTTGGCTTGATAAGGATAGCTTTTTTTTCCTTCATTTTTTGGAATCAATATTATTCCGTCAATTATGGCAACTATGGATGCACTTATTAATCTCCTTTTTTTTTTGTGACTGGGCACCATAAATACATTCTTCTCATTAGGATAGATGACAATGAAGCTTTGGCTTGATAGGAAAAGCTTTTCTTTCCACCATTTTTATGAATCAATGTTATTCCATCAATCGGGACAAGCATGGATGCATGTAATAATATGCTTTTTTTTTCATGATTGGGCCCCATAAACACATTCTCCTCATTTGGATAGATGATATTGATGCTTTGGCTTGGTATGAAAGGCTTTTTTTCCGTCATTTTTGGAATGAATGTTATCCCATCGATCATGAAAAACATGCATGCACATAATAATCTCTTTTTTTTGTAAATGATTAGGCATAATAAACACTTTCTCCTCGTTAGGATAGATGACATTGATGTTTTGGCTTGGTATGAAAAGCCTTTCTTTTCTTCATTTTTTGGAATCAATGTTAATCCATCAATTATGACAAACATGGATGCACGTATTAATGTCCTTTCTTCATGATTGGGCACCATATACACATTCTCCTTATTGGGTTAGATGATATTGATGTTTTGGCTTCATAAGAGAAGCTTCTCTTTCAACCATTTTTTGTAATCAATGTTCTTCTATCAATCATGAGAAACATGGATGCTTGCAATAATCTGCTTTTTTTTCATGATTAGGCACCATAAACACATTCTCCTCTTTGGGATAGATGACATTGATGCTTTGTCTTGATAAGAAACACTTTTCTTTTCACCATTTTCTGGGATCAATGTTATTTCATCAATTATGACAAACATGGGTGCACGTATTAATCTCTTTTTCTTCATGATTGGGCACCATATACACATTCTCCTTATTAGGATAAATGATATTGACGCTTTATCATGATAAGAAAAGCATTTCTTTCCATAATTTTTTAGAAACAATGTTATTCCGTCAATCATGACAAGCACGGATGCATGTAATAATACTTTTTTTTCTTGATTGGGCACCATAAACACATTCTCCTCATTGGGTTAGATGACATTCATGCTTTAGCTTGAAAGTGAAGCTTTTCTTTCCACCATTTTTTGTAGTCAATGTTATTCCGTTAATCATGACAAACATGGATGCATGTAATAATCTCCTTTTTTTAATGATTAGGCACCATAAACACTTTCTCCTCGTTAGGATAGATAACATTGATGCTTTGGCTTGGTATGAAAAGCTTTTCTTTCCTTCATTTTTTGGAATCAATGTTAATCCATCAATTGTGGCAAACATGGATGCACATATTAATCTCCTTTTCTTCATGATTGGGCACTATATACACATTCTCCTCGTTGGGTTAGAAGACATTGATGCTTTGGCTTCATAAGAGAAGCTTTTCTTTCAACCATTTTTTGTAATCAATGTTATTCTGTCAATCATGACAAACATGGATGCTTGTAATAATCCTTTTTTTTCAAGATTAGGTGCCATAAACACATTCTCCTCCTTGGGATAGATGACATTGATGCTTTGTCTTGATAAGAAAAGCTTTTCTTTCCACCATTTTATGGAATCAATGTTATTTCATCAATTGTGACAAATGTGGATGCACGTTATAATCTTTTTTTTTCATGATTGGGAACCATGTTCACATTATCCTCATTGGGATAAATGTTATTGATGCTTTATCTTGATAAGAAAATTTTTTCTTTCCATAATTTTTTGGAATCAAAGTTATTCCGTCAACCGTGACAAGCATGGATGCATGTAATAATACCCCATTTTCATAATTGGGCACAATAAACACATTCTCTTCATTGGGTTAGATGATATTCATGCTTTGGCTTGATAAGACAAGCTTTTCTTTCCACCATTTTTGGTAATCAATTTATTCTATCAATCATGACAAACATGGAAGCACGAAATAATCTCCTTTTTTTAATGATTGGGCACCATAAACACTTTCTCCTCATTGCGATAGATGACATTGATGCTTTGGCTTGATAAGAGTAGCTTTCTTTTTTCCTTCATTTTTTGGAATCAATCTTAATCCTTCAATTGTAACAAATATGGATGCACATTTTAATCTCCTTTTTTTCATGAATAGGCTTCATAAACACATTCTCCTCATTAGGATTGACGACATTGACGCTTTGGCTTGACAAGAAAAACTTTTCTTTCCTTCATTTTTTGAAATCAATATTATTCCATTAATCGTAACAAACACGGATGCACTATTAATCTCTTTTTTTTCGTGATTAGGCAATATAAACACATTCTCCTCATTCGGATACATGATATTGATGCTTTGGCTTGGTATGAAAAGCCTTTTTTTTCACCATTTTTTTGAATCAATGTTATTCCATCAATCGTGAGAAACATGAATTCATGTAATAATCTTTTTTTCCTCATGATTGGGCATCATAAACACATTCTCCTTATTGGGATAGAGGACATTGATGCTTTGGCTTGATAAGAAAAGCTTTTCTTTCCATCAATTTTTGGAATCAATGTTATACCGTCAATCATGACAAACATGGATGCATATATTAATCTCCTTTTCTTCATGTTTGAGAACCATAAATGCATTGCCTCATTAGGATAGATGACATTGATGCTTTGGCTTGACAAGAAAAGCTTTTCTTTCCACCATTTTTTGGAACCAATGTTATTCTGTGAATCATGGAAAACATGGATGCACATAAGAATCTCATTTTCCTCATGATTGGGCACCGTAAACATATTCTCCTCATTCGGATAAATGACATTAACACTTTGCGTTTGGAAGAAAAGCTTTTCTTTCCTTCAATTTTTGGAATCAATGTAAATCCATTAATTGTGACAAACATGGATGCACGTGTTAATCTCCCTTTTTTTCATGATTATGCACCATAAACACATTCTCCTCATTATGATTGATGACATTGATGCTTTGGCTTGATAAGGATAGCTTTTCTTTCCTTCAGTTTTTGGAATCAATATTATTCCGTCTACTGTGACAAACATTGATACACATATTAATCTTTTTTTTTATGATGGGCACCATAAACACATTCTTCTCATTGGGATAGATGACAATGAAGGTTTGGCTTGATAAGAAAAGCTTTTCTTTCCACTATTTTTATGAATGAATGTTATTCTGTCAATCGGGAGAAGTATGGATGCATGTAATAATATCCTTTTTTTTGTGATTGGGCCCCATAAACACATTTTCCTCATTTGGATAGATGATATTGATGCTTTGGCTTGGAATGAAAAGCATTTATTTCCACCATTATTGGAATGAATGTTATCCTGTTAATCGTGACAAACATGCATGCACGTAATAATCTTTTTTTTTAATGATTGGGCACCATAAACACATTCTCCTCTTTGGGATAGATGACTTTGATGCTCTGGCTTGATAAGAAAAGCTTTTCTTTCCTTCATTTTTTGGAATCAATGTTAATCCGTTGATTGTGACAAATATGGACGCATATATTAATCTTCTTTTCTTCATGATTGGGCACCATATGCACATTCTCCTCATTGGGTTAGATGACATTGATGCTTTGGCTTCATAAGCAATGCTTTCTTTCAACCATTTTTTGTAATCAATGTTATTTTGTTAATCATGACAAACATGGATGCTTGTAATAATCTCTTTTTTTTTCATGATTAGGCACCACAAACACATTCTTCTCTTTAGGATAGATGACATTGATGCTTTGTATTGATAAGAAAAGCTTTTCTTTCCTTCATTTTTTGGAATCAATGTTAATCCGTTGATTGTGACAAATATGGATGCACATATTAATCTCCTTTTCTTCATGATTAGGCACCATATGCACATTCTCCTCATTGGGTTAGATGACATTGATGCTTCAGCTTCATAAGCAAAGCTTTCTTTCAACCATTTTTTGTAATCAATGTTATTTTGTTAATCATGACAAACATGGATGCTTGTAATAATCTCTT
>JBBYHO010155882.1:0-13310 GCA_038382025.1 Adansonia gregorii | reverse complement strand
TTTTTTTTCATGATTAGGCACCACAAAAACATTCTTCTCTTTAGGATAGATGACATTGATGCTTTATATTGACAAGAAAAGCTTTTCTTTCCACCATTTTTTGGAATCAATGTTATTTCATCAATTGTGACAAACGTGGATACATGTAATAATCTTTTTTCATGATTGGGAACCATATACACATTCTCCTCATTGGGATAAATGATATTAATGCTTTATCTCGATAAGAAAAGCTTTTCTTTCCATAATTTTTTGGAACAATGCAAGTAATAATACATTTTTTTTCATGATTGGGCACCATAAACACATTCTCCTCATTGGGTTAGATGTCATTCATTCTTTGGTTTGATAAGAGAAGCATTTCTTTCCACCATTTTTTGTAATCAATTGGCTTGATAAGAATAGCTTTTTTTTTCCTTCATTTTTGGAATCAATGTTAATCCATCAATTATGACAAACATGGATGAACATTTTAATCTCCTTTTTTTCACAAATAGGCTCCATAAACATATTTCCCTTATTATGACTGATGACATTGACGCTTTGGCTTGACAACAAAAACTTTTAATTCCTTCATTTTTTGGAATCAATATTATTCCATCGATCTTGACAAACATGGATGCACATATTAATCTCCTTTTTTCCATGATTGGGCAACATAAACGCATTCTCCTCATTGGGATAGATGATATTGATGCTTTGGCTTGGCATGAAAAGCTTTTTTTTACACCATTTTTTGAATCATTGTTATTCCGTCAATCATGACAAACATGAATGCATTTAATAATCCCTTTTTCCTCAGGATTGGGCATCATGAACATATTCTCCTCATTGGGATAGATGACATTGATCTTTGGCTTGATAAGAAAAGCGTTTCTTTCCATAACTTTTTGGAATCAATGTTATTCTATCAATCATGACAAACATGGATGCATATTTTAATATCCTTTTCATCATGATTGAGAACCATAAACACATTTCATCATTAGGATAGATGACATTGATGCTTTGGCTTGATAAGAAAAGCTTTTCTTTCCACCATTTTTTGGAACCAATGTTATTTTATGAATCGTGGCAAACATGGATGCGCGTAACAATCTCATTTACTTCATGATTGGGCACCATAAATATATTCTCCTCATTCGAATAGATGACATTGACAATTTGCCTTGATAAGAAAAGCTTTTCTTTCCTTTATTTTTTGGAATCAATGTTAATCTGTCAATTGTGACAAACATGGATGCACGTGTTAATCTCCTTTTTTTCATGATTATGCACCATAAACACATTCTCCTTATTAGGATTGATGACATTGATGCTTTAGCTTGATAAGGATAGCTTTTCTTTCCTTCATTTTTTGGAATCAATATTATTCCATCAATTGTGACAAATATGGATGCACATATTAATCTCCTTTTTTTTTGTGATTGGGCACCATAAACACATTCTCCTCATTGGCATAGATGACAATGAAGCTTTGGCTTAATAAGAAAAGCTTTTCTTTCCACCATTTTTTTGGAATCATTTTTATTTCGTAAATTGAGACAAGTATGGATACATGTAATAATACCCCTTTTTCATGATTGGGCCCCATAAACATATTCTCCTCATTTGGATAGATGATATTGTTGCTTTGGCTTGGTATGAAAAGCTTTTTTTCCACTATTTTTGGAATGAATATTATCCTGTCAATCTTGACAAACATGCATGCACGTAATAATCTTCTTTTTTTAATGATTAGGCGCCATAAACACATTTTCTTTATTGGGATAGATGACTTTGACTCTTTGGCTTGATAAGAAAAGTATTTCCTTCCTTCATTTTTTGGAATCAATGTTAATCCGTTAATTGTGAAAAACATGGATGCAAGTACTAATCTTCTTTTCTTCATGATTGGGCACCATATACACATTCTCCTCATTGGGTTAGATGACATTGATGCTTTGGGTTCATAAGAGAAGCTTTCTTTCAACCATTTTTTGCAATCAATGTTATTCTGTCAATCGTGACAAACATGAATGCCTGCAATAATCTTCTTTTTTTCATGATTAGGCACCACAAACACATTCTCCCCTTTGGGATAGATGACATTGATGCTTTGTCTTGATAAGAAAAGCTTTTCTTTCCACCATTTTTTGGAATCAATGTTATTTCATCGATTGTGGCAAATATGGATGCACGTAATAATCTTTTGTTTTTCATGATTAGGAACCATATACACATTCTCCTCATTGGGATAAATGATACTGATGCTTTATCTTGATAAGAAAAGCTTTTCTTTCCCTAATTTTTTGGAATCAATGTTATTCCGTCAATCATGACAAGCGTGGATGCATGTAATAATACCCTTTGTTCATGATTGGGCACCATAAACAAATTCTCCTCATTGGGTTAGATGATTTTCATGCTTTGGCTTGATAAGAGAAGCTTTTTTTTCCACCATTTTTGTAATCAATGTTATTTTGTCAATCTTGACAAACATGGATGCACGTAATAATCTCCTTTTTTTCATAAATAGGTACCATAAACACCTTTTCCTCGTTGGGATAGATGGCATTGATGCTTTGGCTTAAAAAGAATAGCTTTTTTTTCCTTTATTTTTTGGAATCAATGTTAATCCGTCAATGGCGACAAACATGGATGCACGTATTAATCCCCTTTTCTTCATGATTGGGCACTATATATGCATTCTCCTCATTGGGTTATATGACATTCATGTTTTGGCTTAATAAGAGAGGTTTTTCTTTCCACCATTTTTTGTAATCAATGTTATTCCGTCAATCATGAAAAACATGGTTGCATGTAATAATCTCTTTTTCTTCATGATTAGGCACCATAAACACTTTGGCTTGATAAGAATAGTTTTTTTTCCTTCATTTTTTGGAATCAATGTTAATCCATCAATTGTGACAAACATGGATGCACGTTTTAATCTCTTTTTTTTTCATGAGTAGGCTCCATAAACACACTCCTCATTAGGATTGATGACATTGACACTTTGGCTTTATAAGGATAGCTTTTCCTCCCTTCATTTTTTGGAACCAATATTCTTTCGTCAATTGTGACAAACATAGATGCACATATGAATCTCCTTCTTTCTGTGATTGGGCACCATGAACACATTCTCCTCATTGGGATAGATGACGATGAATCTTTGGCTTGATAAGAAAAGCTTTTCTTTCTGCCATTTTTAGGAATCAATATCATTCCGTCAATCAGGGCAAGTATGGATGCATGTAATAATATCTTTTTTTCAGGATTAGGCACCATAAACACATTCTCCTCATTTGGATAGATGATATTGATGCTTTGGCCTTGCATGAAATCCTTTTATTTCCTTTATTTTTTGGAGTCAGTGTTAATCCATCAATTGCGACAAACATGGATGCACATATTAATCCCCTTTTCTTAATGATTGGGCACCATATATACATTCTCCTCATTGGGCTAGATGACATTCGTGGCTTGGCTTGATAAGAGAAGTTCTCCTTTCACCATTTTTTGTAATCAACGTTATTCCGTCAATCATGACAAGCATGGATGCATGTAATAATCGCCCTTTTTTCATGATTAGGTACCATAAACACTTTTTCCTTGTTAGGATAGATGACATTGACGTTTTGGCTTAATAAGAATAGATTTTTTTCCTTCATTTTTTGGAATCAATGTTAATCTGTCAATTGTGAAAAACATGGATGCACATTTTAATCTCTTTTTTTCCATGAATAGGCTCTATAAATAGATTCTCCTCTTTGGGATATATGACATTGATGCTTTGTCATGATAAGAAAAGCTTTTCTTTCCACCATTTTTTGGAATCAATGTTATTCCATCAATCGGGACAAGTATGGATGCTTGTAACAATATCTTTTTTTTTCATGATTGGGCACCATAAACACATTCTTCTCAATTGGATAGATGATATTGATGCTTTGGCTTGGTATGAAAAGCTTTTCTTTCCACCATTTTTGGAATGAATGTTACCCCATCAATCGTGACAAACATGCATGCATGTATAATCTTTTTCTTAATGATTGGGCACCATAAACACATTCTCCTTATTGGGATAGATGACTTTGCTGCTTTGGCTTGATAAGAAAAGCTTTTCTTTACTTCCTTTTTTGGAATCAATGTTAATCCGTCAATTGTGACAAACATGGATGCATGTATTAATCTCTTTTTCTTTATGATTGGGCACCATATACACATTCTCCTCATTGGGTTAGATGGCACTGATGCTTTGGCTTGATAAGAGAAGCTTTTCTTTCAACCATCTTTTGTAATCAATGTTATTTTGTCAATCGTGACAAACATGGATGCTTGTAATAATCTCTTTTTTTTCATGATTAGGCACCATAAACACATTCTCCTCTTTGGGATAGATGACATTGATGCTTTGTCTTGATAAGAAAAGCTCTTCTTTCCATCGTTTTTTGGAATCAATGTTATTCCGTCAGTCGAGACAAGTATGGATGCATGTAATAATATCCTTTTTTTCATGATTGGGCACCATAAACACATTCTCCTTATTTAGATAGATGATATTGATGCTTTGGCTTGGTTTGAAAAGCTTTTCTTTCCACCATTTTTGGAATGAATGTTATCCCGTCAATCGTGGCAAACATGCATGCATGTAATAATCTTTTTTTTAGTGATTAGGCATCATAAACACATTCTTCTCATTGGGATAGATGACTTTGATGCTTTGGCTTAATAAGAAGAGCTGTTCTTTCCTTTATTTTTTGGAATCAATGTTAATCCGTCAATTGTGACAAACATGCATGCAAATATAAATCTCTTTTTCTTCATGATTGGGCACCATATAGACATTCTCCGCATTGGGTTAGAAGATATTGATTCTTAAGCTTCATAAGATGAGCTTTTCTTTCAACCATTTTTTGTAATCAATGTTATTTTGTCAATTATGACAAACATGGATGCTTGTAATAATCTCTTTTTTTTTCATGATTAGGCACCATAGCAACATTCTCCCCTTTAGGATAGATGACATTAATGCTTTGTCTTAATAAGAACAGCTCTTCTTGTCACCATTTTTTGGAATCAATGTTATTTCATCAATTGTGACAAGCGTGGATGCATGTAATAATCTTTTTTTTTCATGATTGGGAACCATATGCACATTCGCCTCATTAGAATAAATGATATTGGTGCTTTATCTTGATAAGAAAAGCTTTTCTTTCCATAATTTTTTGGAATCAGTGTTATTCCGTCAATCGTGACAAGCATGGATGCATGTACTAATACCTTTTTTTCATGATTGGGCACCATAAACACATTCTCCTTATTGGGTTAGATGACGTTCATGCTTTGGCTTGATAAAAGAAGCTTTTTTTTCACCATTTTTTGTAATCAATGTTATTTCATCAATTGTGACGAACGTGGATGCATGTAATAATCTTTTTTTTTTCATGATTGGGAACAATATACATATTCTCCTCATTGGGATAAATGATATTGATGCTTTATCTTGATAAGAAAAGCTTTTCTTTCCATAATTTTTTTGGAATCAATACTATTTCGTCAATCATGACAAGCATGGATACATGTAATAATACCCATTTTTCATGATTGGGAACCATAAACATATTCTTCTCATTGGGTTAGATGACATTCATGCTTTAGCTTGATAACAGAAGCTTTTCTTTCCACCATTTTTTGTAATCAATGTTATTTTGTCAATCATGACAAACATGGATGCAAGTAATAATCTTCTTTTTTTCATGATTAGGCACCATAAACACCTTCTCCTTATTGGGATTGATGACATTGATGCTATGGCTTGATAAGAATAGCTTTTTTTCCTCCATTTTTGGAATCAATGTTAATCTGTCAATTGTGACAAACATGGATGCATGTATTAATCCCTTTTTCTTCATGATTAGGCACCATATGCACAATTTCCTTATTGGGTTAGATGACATTCATGCTTTGGCTCGATAAGAGAAGCTTTTCTTTCCACCATTTTTTGTAATCAATGTTATTTCGTCAATCATAACAAACATGGATGCATGTAATAATCTCTTTTTCTTCATGATTAGGCACCATAAACATTTTCTCCTCATTGGGATAGATGACATTGACGCTTTGGCTTGATAAGAATAGCTTTTCTTCCTTCATTTTTTGGAATTAATGTTAATCTGTCAATAGTGTCAAACGTGGATACACGTTTTAATCTCCTTTTTTTTCATGAATAGGCTCCATAAGCACATTCTCCTTATTAGGATTGATGACATTGACGCTTTGGCTTAATAAGGATAGCTTTTCTTTCCTTCATTTTTTGGAATCAATATTATTCCGTCAATTGTGACAAACATGGATGCACATAGTAATCTCCTTTTCTTTGTGATTGGGCACCATAAACACATTCTCTTTATTGGGATAGATGATGATGAAGCTTTGGCTTGATAAGAAATGCTTTTCTTTCCACCATTTTTAGGAATCAATATTATTCCCTCAATCGGGACAAGTATGGATGCATGTAATAATATCATTTTTTTCATGATTGGGCACCATAAAAACATTCTCCTCATTTGGATAAATGATATTAATGCTTTGGCCTCGCATGAAAATCTTTTCTTTCCTTCATTTTTTGGAGTCAATGTTAATCCGTCAATTGTGACAAACATGTATGCACATATTAATCCACTTTTCTTCATGATTGGGCACCATATACACATTCATCTCAGTGGGCTAGATAACATTCATGTTTGGCTTGATAAAAGAAGCTTTTCCTTCCACCATTTTTTGTAATCAATGTTATTTCGTCAATCATGACAAGCATGGATGCATGTAATAATCGCCCTTTTTTCATGATTAGGCACTATAAACACTTTTTCCTCGTTGGGATAGATGACATTGCCGTTTTGGCTTGATAAGAATAGCTTCTTTTCCTTCATTTTTTGGAATCAATGTTAATCCGTCAATTGTGACAAACATGGATGCACGTTTTAATCTCCATTTTTTCATGAATAGGCTCCATAAACACATTCTCTTTTTTGGGATAGATGACATTGATGCTTTGTCATGATAAGAAAAGCTTATCTTTCCACCATTTTTTGGAATCAATGTTATTTCGTTAATTGGGACAAGTATGGATGCATGTAATAATATCCTTTTTTTCATGATTGGGAACCATAAACACATTCTCCTCATTTGGATAGATGATATTGATGCTTTGGCTTGGTATGAAAAGCTTTTCTTTCCACCGATTTTGGAATGAATGTTATCCCGTCAATCGTGACAAACATGCATGCACATAAAAATCTTTTTTTTTAATGATTGGGCACTATAAACACATTCTCCTCATTGGGATAGATGACTTTGATGCTTTGGCTTGACAAGAAAAGCTTTTCTTTCTTTCATTTTTTGGAATCAATCTTAATCCGTCAATTGTGACAAACATGGATGCACATATTAATCTCCTTTTCTTCATGATTAGGCACCATATACACATTCTCCTCATTGGGTTAGATGGCATTGATGCTTTGGCTTGATAAGAGAAGCTTTTCTTTCAACCATTTTTTGTAATCAATGTTATTCTGTCAATCGTGAAAACGTGGATGCTTATAATAATCTTTGTTTTTTTCATGATTAGGCACCATAAATACATTCTCCTCTTTGGGATAGATGACATTGATGCTTTGTCTTAATAAGAAAAGCTCTTCTTTCCACCATTTTTTGGAATCAATGCTATTTTATCAATTGTGACAAATGTGGATGCACGTAATATCTTTTTTTTTCATGATTGGGAACCATGTACACATTTTCCTCGTTGGGATAAATGATATTGATGCTTTATCTTGATAAGAAAAGCTTTTCTTTCCATAATTTTTTGGAATCGATGTTATTTTGCCAATCATGACAAGCCTGGATACAGGTAATAATACCCCTTTTTCATGATTGGGCTCCATAAACACATTCTCCTTATTGGGTCAGATGACATTCATGCTTTGGCTTGATAAGAAAAGCTTTCCTTTCCACCATTTTTTGTAATCAAATGTTATTTCATCAATTGTGACAAACATGGATGCACGTAATACTCTTTTTTTTTTATGATTGGGAACCATATACACATTCTCTTTATTGGGATAAATGATATTGATGTTTTATGTTGATAAGAAAAGCTTTTCTTTCCATATTTTTTTGGAATCAATGTTATTCCGTCAATCATGACAAGCATGGATGCATGTAATTATACCCTTTGTTCAAGATTGGGCACCATAAAAACATTCTCCTCATTGGGTTAGATGACATTCATGCTTTGGATTGATAAGAGAAGCATTTCTTTCCACCATTTCTTGTAATCAATGTTATTCCGTCAATCATGACAAACATGGATGCATATTATAACCTCCTTTTCCTCATGATTCGGCACCATAAACACTTTCTCCTCATTCGGATAGATGACATTGATGCTTTGGCATGATAAGAATAGCTTTTTTTCCTTCATTTTTTGGAATCAATGTTAATCCGTCAATTATGACAAACATGGATGCACGTTTTAATCACCTTTTTTTCATGAATAGGCTCCATAAACACATTCTCCTCATTAGGATTGATGACATTGATGCTTTGGCTTGACAAGAAAAACTTTTCATTCCTTTATTTTTTGGAATTAATATTATTCCATCAATTGTCACAAACATGGATGCACATATTAATCTCTTTTTTTCCATGATAGGGCAACATAAACACATTCTCCTCATTGGGATAGATGATATTGGTGCTTTGGCTTGGAATGAAAAGCTTTTTTTTCCACCATTCTTTTGAATCAATGTTATTCCATCAATCACGACAAACATGAATGCATGTAATAATCTTTCTTTCTTCATGATTGGGCATCATAAACACATTCTTCTTATTAGGATAAATGACATTGATGCTTTGACTTGATCAGAAAAGCTTTTTTTTCCATCAATTTTTGGAATCAATGTTATTTCGTCAATCACGAGGTACAAGGATGCATGTACTAATCTCCTTTTCTTCATGATTGAGAACCATAAACACATTTCCTCATTAGGATAGATGACATTGATGCTTTCGCTTGATCAGAAAAGCTTTTCTGTCCACCATTTTTTGAAACCAATGTTATTTTGTGAATTGTGGCAAACATGGATGCGCATAAGAATCTCATTTTCTTCATGATTGGGCACCATGAACACATTTTCCTCATTCGGATAGATGACATTAACACTTTGCCTTGATAAGAAAAGCTTTTATTTCCTTAATTTTTTTGAATCAATGTTAATCTGTCAATTGTGACAAACATAGATGCATGTGTAAATCTCTTTTTTTTCATGATTAAGCACCATAAACACATTCTCCTTATTAGGATTGATGACAATGATGCTTTGGCTTGATAAGGATAGCTTTTCTTTCCTTCATTTTTTGGAATCAATATTATTTCGTCAGTTGTGACAAATATGGATGCACATATTAATCTCCTTTTTTTTATGATTGGGCACCATAAACACATTTTCCTCATTAGGATGATGACAATGAAGCTTTGGCTTGATAAGAAAAGCTTTTTTTTCCATTATTTTTAGGAAGCAATGTTATTCCGTCAATCGGGACAAGTATGGATGCATGTAATAATATCCTTTTTTTCATGATTGGGCACCACAAACACATTCTCCTCATTTGGATAGTTGATATTAATGCTTTGGCCTAGTATGAAAAGCTTTTCTTTCCTTCATTTTTTGGAATTAATGTTAATCTGTCAATTGTGACAAACATGGATGCACATATTAATCCCCTTTTCTTCATGATTGGGCACCATATACATATCTCCCCATTGGGTTAGATGACATTCATGCTTTGGCTTGATAAGAGAAGCTTTTCCTTCCACCATTTTTTCTAATCAATGTTATTCCATCAATCATGGCAAACATGGATGCATGTAATAATCTCCTTTTTCTCATGATTAGGCACCACAAACACTTTCTCCTCGTTGGGATAGATGACATTGATGCTTTGGCTTGATAAGAATAGCTTTTTTTCTTTCATCTTTTGGAATCAATGTTAATTGTGACAAACATGGATGCACGTTTTAATCTCCTATTTTTTAAGAATAGGCTCCATAAACACATTCTCCTCTTTGGGATAGATGACATTAATGTTTTGTCATGATAAGAAAAGCTTTTTTTTCCACCACTTTTTGGAATCAATGTTATTTAGTCAATCGGGACAAGTATGGAAGTATGTAATAATATCCTTTTTTTTCATGATTGGGAACCATAAACATATTCTCCTCATTTGGATAGATGATATTGATGCCTTGGCTCGGTATGAAAAGCTTTTCTTTCCACCATTTTTGGAATGAATGTTATCCCATCACTCATGACAAACATGTAGCTATAACAATCTCCTCTTTTTTAATGATTGGGCACCATAAATACATTCTCCTCATTGGGATAGATGACATTGATGCTTTGGCTTGATAAGAAAAGCTTTTCTTTCCTTTATATTTTGGAATCAATGTTAATCTATCAATTGTGACAAACATGGATCACATATTAATCTCTTTTTCTTCATATCGGGCACCTTATACATATTCTCCTCATTGGGTTAGATAACATTGATGCTTCGGCTTCATAGGAGAAGCTTTTCTTTTAACCATTTTTTGTAATCAATGCTATTTATCAATCGTTACAAACATGGATGCTTGTGATAATTCCTTTTTTTTCATGATTAGGCACCATAAACACATTCTCCTCTTTGGGATAGATGACATTGATGCTTTGTCTTGATAAGAAAAGCTTTTCTGTCCACCTTTTTTTGGAATCAATGTTATTTCATCAATTGTGACAAACGTGGATGCACGTAATAATCTTTCTTTTTCATGATTGGGAACCATATACACATTCTCCCTATTGGGATAAATGATATTGATGCTTTATCTTGATAAGAAAAGCTTTTTTTTCCATATTTTTTTGGAATTAATATTATTCCATCAATCGTGACAAGCATGGATGCATGTAATAATACCCTTTTTTCATGATTGGGCACCATAAACACAATCTCCTCATTGGGTTAGATGATGTTCATGCTTTGGCTTGATAAGAAAAGCTCTTCTTTCCACCATTTTTTGTAATCAATGTTATTCCGTCAATCATGACAAACATGGATACATGTAATAATCTTTTTTTTCATGATTAGGCACCATAAACACTTTCTCCTCGTTGGGATAGATGACATTGATGGTTTGGCTTGATAAGAATAGCTTTTTTTTCCTTTATTTTTTGGAATCAATGTTAATCCGTCAATTGTGACAAAGATGGACGCATGTTTTAATCTCTTTTTTTTCATGAATAGGCTCCATAAACACATTCTCCTTATTAGGATTGATGACATTGATGCTTTGGCTTGATAAGAAAAACTTTTCATTCATTTATTTTTTGGAATCAATATTATTCCATCAATCGTGGTAAACATGGATGCACATATTAATCTTCTTTTTTCATGATTGGGCAACATAAACACATTCTCCTCATTAGGATAGATGATATTGATGCTTTGGCTTGGTATCAAACGTTTTTCTTCCACCATTTTTTTTGAATCACTATTATTACGTCAATCATGACAAACATGAATGCATGTAATAATCTCTTTTTCTTTATGATTGGACATCATAAACATATTCTGTTCATTGGAATAGATGACATTGACGCTTTGGCTTGATAAGAAAAGCTTTTTTTTTCGTCAATTTTTGGAATCAATGTTATTCTGTCAATCATGGCAAACAGGGATGCATGTATTAATCTCCTTTTCATTTTGATTGAGAACCATAAACACATTTCCTCATTAGGATAGATGACATTAATGCTTTGACTTGATAAGAAAAGCTTTTCTTTCCACCATTTTTTGGAACCAATGTTATTCTGTGAATCATGGCAAACATGGATGCACGTAAGAATCTCATTTCTTCATGATTAGGCTCCATACACACATTCTCCTTATTCGGATAGATAACATTGACACTTTACCTTGATAAGAAATGCTTTTCTTTCCTTCATTTTTTGGATTATTTCATCAATTATGACAAACATGGATGCACATATTAATCTCTTTTTTTTTGTGATTGGGCACCATAAACACATTCTCCTCATTCAGATAGATGACAATGAAGCTCTGACTTGATAAGAAAAGCTTTTCTTTCCACCATTTTTAGGAACCGATGTTATTCTGTGAATCATGGCAAACATGGATGCACGTAAGAATCTCATTTTCTTCATGATTGGGCACCATAAACATATTCTCCTCATTCAGATAGATGACATTGATTGCCTTGATAAGAAAAACTTTTCTTTCCTTCTTTTTTTGGAATCAATGTTAACCTGTCGATTGTGACAAACATGGATGCACGTGTTAATCTTCTTTTTTTCATGATTATGCACCATGAACACATTCTTCTTCTTAAGATTGATGACATTGATGCTTTGGCTTGATAAGGATAGCTTTCTTTCCTTCGTTTGTTGGAATCAATATTATTCTGTCAATTGTGACAAACATGGATGCACATATTAATCTCTTTCTTTTTGTGATTGGGCACCATAAACATATTCTCCTCATTGAGATAGATGATAATGAATCTTTGGCTTGGTAAGAAAAGCATTTCTTTCCACCATTTTTAAGAATCAATATTATTTCGTCAATCAGGACAAGTATGGAAGCATGTAATAATATCCTTATTTTCATGATTGGGCACCGTAAACACATTCTTCTTTTCTGGAAAGATGATATTGATGCTTTGGCGAGTATGAAAAGCTTTTCTTTCCTTCATTTTTTGGAATCAATGTTAATCCGTCAATTATGACAAACATGGATGCACGTATTAATCCTCTTTTCTTCATGATTGGGCACCATATACACATTCTCTTCATTAGGTTAGATGACATTCATGCTTTGGCTTAATAAGAGAATCTTTTCTTTCCACCATTTCTTGTAATTAATGTTATTCCGTCAATCATGGCAAACATGAATGCATGTAATAATCTCCTTTCTTTCATGATTAGGCACCATAAACACTTTTTCCTCATTGGGATAGATGACATTGCACTTTGGCTTGATAAGAATAGCCTTTTTTTCCTTTATTTTTTGGAATTAATGTTAATCCGTCAATTGTGACAAACATGGACGCATGTTTTAATCTCCTTTTTTTCATGAATAGGCTCCATAAATAGATTCTCCTCATTAGGATTGATGACATTAATGCTTTGTGTTAGCTATATTAGCTTTGAATTAATCTTAGTTTTGATATAACTAAAACTTAAGCTTAATTAGCTTGTGTT
>JBBYHO010155558.1:0-29253 GCA_038382025.1 Adansonia gregorii | reverse complement strand
AGTGTCTTAATCACATGATAACACATCTAAATTTTCTTTTTCTTTCTTTTTTTGGTGAAAAATTCATGCATGAATTCTTTTTTTCTCTTCATCTTTGCAAGTATGCTCTATTTTTTGGCTTATCAACAATAGAAAATTAGGTAATATGGGGTTTTCTATTTAAAAAGAAGATTCTGTGCTTGATCTTTTTTGCAATAATAGGTATTAGGCTATATTTAAAATGATGGGAAAGTAGCAAGCTAAAAATGGCTTTGTTTGCCATAATTGTTCACTTAAAGAACATTTCATTAGTTTGATTTTTGAAGGAACTCATAAATTTTTAGAAGCTTCATTGTATCGCTCTTTTCTTAGGGAATCATTCTTTGGGAACTTTAAGTAACCTCTCTAAAGTATTAGGCCTTTTCAATGATCATGGTTTTATTCACAAGGAAAGAAACGTAAAGGTAAAAGCTCATTTTCAACCTTGATCATTAGTATTCTTAAGACTTTTCATCATCATGTTTTTTAAAATATTTGCTTTTTGGGAAACATTCTATCTTATTAAATCATTCAATAATCAAAATATGCATGTTTCACAAAATGATGTCAATTTAGAAACAAAGACTTTTTGAAATAAAGGTTACACTAATTACTATAAAGCATGCATCCTCTTCTTAAAACCTAACTATTCTCAATGTTTATCTCTCGTTTGCATGCCTTTCAATGATAGTTACTTGCCCTTCTTTGGAGCTCAACTTCCTAACCTTGATCAGGCCCAAACTTTGCACTTTAGAGTGGGACAATACTTTATTGAATAGCTTGAATTACTGGAATGATAGACGCAACACCTATTAGCATCATAACTATCTAGATACAGGGATTTCAAAGGCTCACTTTTGATAGGTGTTAAGAGATGATTCTTGATGAACTTATGTAGTAGCTCAATATAATGCATAGGATATGTTCAACCTAATTCTGATTTCGTTTATTGCATCTACTTTGATTATTCCCCTAAGTGCTTGGCTTATGCACAGATGTAAAAATCGATGTAATTATAAGCAACAGTTGGTAAAGACCTTAGGATGCATTAAATGCACTATTCATGATAGGATAACATGGCTCATAAGAGTGATACTGATATTGATCAAGATTGGTGAGTGGTTGGTTTATCAAAAAGACTACTTGGATTTCATATTCTTTTTTGGTTTTTTTTTTTTGCCATAGGCATATTACTAACTTGTATCTTTCCATTTGTAATGGCATTCTCAATGATTTCTTCAAAGACCACTCTATCAGCTAAATTTTTTGTAGCATTCTACAAATTTGTTAAAGAATGGATCTAGTAATGTATTAAAAAATAAGGATGCTTTCTTG
The DNA here is from genome assembly GCA_038382025.1 of Adansonia gregorii. NCBI lineage: Eukaryota > Viridiplantae > Streptophyta > Magnoliopsida > Malvales > Malvaceae > Adansonia > Adansonia gregorii. The sequence goes on along the minus strand of JBBYHO010155558.1, from coordinate 27,900 downwards.
AAAACAATGAATAAGAAGCTTGTCATCGTGTGCATGCCTAGTCATTTTTCTGATAAACATTTTGATGTGGGCTTGCGAGACATGCCATTAAACTGTTCAAAGTCTAGTATGTTAAACCTAGGATACAAGATTAGATCTGATACAAAGCTCAACTTATCTATGTCCACACTACTAAAGTCCTTAACTTCTTTTATTGCTCTGAGCATCTTTTCAATGAGCTAGTTTTTTTTCTTATCTCTCTAAAGTTTGACTTCTTCCAAGCCTTGAGCTTAGGATTTTCTTGCTTAGATCATCCAAAGCAAGGTTTGTTCTTGCACCTGTTGCCCCTTAGTGAGCTTTTAGGTCAACAAGACTAGCTGAAAGGAAACTCTGAGCTCGTGCTTATTAATATAAGCATAAAATTTTTATATTAAACATACATCACAAAAAGTAAACAGAGAAATTCTCGGATTTCCATAGGATCTTAGGCAAAGATGTACATATGATTAGATAGTAGTTTAAAGCACAGATCTAATAAAAATCATATGTATAAGAGACTCGTAACTCTGAGTGTGTCGATCATACATGAAAGCACCATCTTTTGATTATTTCAATCTCTTTTTAAGGCCAAAAGTAGTCCAAGTGTCTGCCTCTAATAGTGATCCATACAGATGTCTCTTAGAACCTTTTCAAGGTTTGGTGGTTCTCCAATGCTAGCTAGAAAGCTTCTCAAGCTTTAACAAAAGACATATAGGCAATAGGTTTAGATTTGAGTGATCTGAGAACAATTCCTATACCTATTGTGCCAAGAGAAAAAAGAAAACAACTTATAGGGAAATAGCTATTTTACGTAAATGCCACTAAACTAGTCCAAAAATTTCAATTTTTGATCTTAATTAATTCCTTTAGGATGGAATATTAATTTTCTACTTTCTTTGTGATAAAAAAACACTTTGAGACCATTCAAGGATACAAATTGATGCAATTAGGTTTAAGAAAAGTTAAGGTATTTTATTACATGCTTCTTAGGAGGTCTAGCTTCTTACCTAGGGTTTTCTGATAGCCAACCTATTCCTTAAAAGTCCTAAATTTGCTTATTTAAACATCTTGGACTAGGTAGCTATTTAATGAGTGAACTAGACCCATTAGAAACCGCCCTATAGATGATGCCACTTTAGAGCATTTCTTGGAGCCCAACTAAACCTATTGTAATTAGCTTGTCCAAGATTAGGCCTTAGTAGTAACTTATTAATATTTTAGCCCAATGGCACACCAAGGATATGTTCAATGTGCCTAGCCTATTAGCAAGCCCAACTTGGAGTGGTTCACAAAAAACTCTCTTGACTAGATAATAAGGGCTTTTAACTCAACCCTTTACTATACATGTTAGATAGTTAATTCATAATTAAATTTTTTAACCCAAGTAAAATAGTTTTTACTTAATGTAAATAATATTAAATAATTAATTAAATAATTATCAAATGTTTATTTAATTTTTTAAATACAATTATTCGGCTTTATTTAATAATATCCTCAAAACCATGTCTATAAATAGATTAAGACATTCTATCTTTACTGCCATATTAAGACATTTTTGTTTGGATTTTGTAAATCTAATTTATGTTTTAAATTATTCTTTATTGAACTCATTTAATTAAGTCCTCCTCATTATATATTTATTTAATTAAATCATACTTAACTAAATTTCAATTTTAATCTAAATTCCAATTTTAATCTAGTAGATCATTTTATTATATGTGACCATTAGGTTTCCACCATAACGGCGATAATGTGTATTTATATTTATAAACCAAGATTGGCCTCTAGCAAAGGATCATGGCCAGCTTTTATGTAGGAAGAATCAATATGACCTCTTAAGAAATCTTTCAGTAATTAGCCTCTTATTATATTTTGGTCTTTTCACCAAATATCCTAAAAAGACCATGAGCAAGGTGTAGTGTCTACTCATGAATCAATCCATATTAGTTCTAACAGCTTTATATTAACCTCATGAAATTGGAGAAACAATTTCCCCTAAATTTATTTTGCATTGGCCAGTGACTTTATCAAGTTAACCAAAGCAAAAAACATCTAAGATATGTCTCTAATGTCACTCAGAGTGGTGAATCCTCTCTAGATCACTTATTCATCCACGATATGCTTCATGCCATACCTAATACCACCGTTATTTTGGTATCCATCCATTACAGACCTGTTTGTAATGGTTTAATGTATGACACTCATTATACAAGATGACTTGATATCACAAGTCTGAGGATTAATATACATGACTGGCACATTGAAACATATTCTATAAACACCTGAGTGACTTATACCAAATAAAGTTCTCATATAGGCTATGTTTAGTGAACTTGTTTCCATAAAAATATGACCCATATGTTATCCCTAAGTATCTCTATAGCTCAACATCTATGAAATTAAAGAGTTACATGTATCAAATGCATGAAGGCTTAGCATCTGCTAGTCTTTGTGCATTATCAATGCCCTAACTTGATAATATGATAACTCGGAACATTTTTAAAAACACAACTTTGATGCATAAGGATTTCATCATTGTAACTCACTACTTACTTTATAAGGCCTTTGTGTTTCATAGGCTTCATCTAATTAATGTTTCTATGATTGTCAATCATGCCACTTACATGAATGAAAACCATGAATCACTAACTAAAGTGATTGGTTTGAATCACTAACTAATATATGCCGCACAAAACCTGATTGGCTCTAGGCATGTACTAACATTGGCTCCCATAGGTTAAGTACCTTAAGGCTATTGCCTTTTTGCCTTAGATGAACTAGTAGTAGTATTAAGGTTATTCCCTTGATTTCTTGAATTTGTATTTTAAGACTATTTCCTTCTAGCGGTCATTATTTCCATCAACTTAACAATTTTTGCTTGCATCTTATCCTACTGTTTCATCATCCTTTCTTGTGCTTCACGACAAGCTACTTTTATCCTTTCTATCTATGCTAAATGTTTAGCTTTTATGGAAAATGATTTTTGACTGTCCCGACACTTCTAATTTGAAAGAGAAAATTTTTTTGGAGAACTCTAAAATGTGAGCAAAGTTTTGTTTTGCCTCCTTACCCTTATGAATGCATGCATGTATGCATATATATAAATGAGTGCAAGGATTAATCTTATGTCAAAAAAAGTTACAACAAACTAATATGAACAAATTTATACAAAGGGCCTCTCTTTAAGAACGACTATCTCAAAAAGAAAATTAAGGCATTATGGTACCTTAAGGAAAAATGATCAATCTTATTATGGCAGCACTGTTTACGTTCATTATTGCCCAGTATATGTACTATAATAAAGTAATATAAAAAGAAAAAGGAAAAATGAGTTAGCATAGAAAAACAAAAATAAATCAATGTGGGAAATAAAAGTTTGCCCTATGTAAATCCTTTAAGGCATTTCAATGCCTATTAGGCAAATGAAAAGGCCTCATCGCTAATTATTTTTATACATCATCACATGGCTGATGCATTTAGACATGTAATTAAAGCTGTATGATGGCTTGCAAGGCAATAAAAAATGATCACATTATGAGTGATGATGTTTACTAATCATCATTTGATATCTTCTAAAATGAGGATATCTTCTAAGGTGAAACAAATATCTTACAATAAGTAATGATTTTGTTCATCATTGCCTGATTTACATGCTCAGAACATACAATAAAAGGGGAAGGGTAAAAAGTGTTCCTCGTGTGTACCTATTTTTGTAACCCGTAGACTTATGTATAGCTTTAGCTAGGTAAGGCCTTTATGGTTCATTACATGAGGTTTGGGTTAACTTCTAAATAGGTTTTCGGATTACTCCACAAGTCTAAAAATGACTAATGAGGTATCTTAATCTTTACCTATTGTGAGTTTTTATCAAAAAGGGTATAATAAAAGTGGGAGTATTTTCTATGCCAGTAATGAGACTAACACCTTGGGAAAGCATATGAATTTACACCCAGCAGGTTTTTCACTGGCCCAAACAAAGGCTAACACCTAAGAAGTTATTTTAACCCCTTAAACTGTTGGATAACCTATGCCCTTTCTAGAGTTTGGAGGAGAGACTAATGCATATGGACACGCTTTGTGCGTGTGAGAAAAAACAAGCCTTTTGTGAGTTGACTTAAAAAACAAACAAATAAACAAATAAATCCTTTATCCTAAATGTTGTATAAAATAATGATGCAAAAGAAACAAAAGGATTACTGTCAAGCAACTAAATACCATGTATGCCAGAATTAAATATAAATAAAAAATGATAAATTTTTGTTTTGTTTTTTTTGGAAATACTAGGAATTATAACTGAGTGCCAATTGAAATTGAATTAATTAAAACTTTAGTTTATACATGATTAAATTAGGCTTGACTCTCTAACTTGTCTTCAGCTAAGTAACCAAGTTATTGCAACATGGTTAGGACATGAATCCCAAACACATCAGATGTAAAAGCAACTGAATCCTTTGTTTCTGTGTTGGGAATTGAGTCATTGAGATAAATTGCTATTTGATTTAATCTTAAATGATCGTTACAAAATGATCACTTAACTTGGAGTCACCTCAATTGATTTTAGTTAGATGAGATTAGTCACTTATCCAAGTTTATATTTTTAGGGTTATGAAATCCTATAAAATGAACTCCAAGGTTTATCAAAATTGAAGATTGCAAGAAAAGATTCGGGAGTTGGTTACAATCACAAATAATGAACGATCCCTCCCATAATATTGGAAGTTAGTAGCTTTAATTACATGTTAACTTAAATCTTGATTTTTATTAAGTTTTAGTATATGGTATTTAATTATAATTCTCATGTATAAAAAATTTTCTAAATTTATTATTCCATTTGAGAAAGTCAGGTATTTAAACACATTTTATATCAAAATATCTTTTTACATCCCACTGAAAGACTGGAGGAATCAAAAAGTTTTATTTTCATGAAATTTGAAAATTTTAAATTTTATTAATTTTTGAAGAAGGAATACTTTTGTTTAAAATAATCAATGAAGCAATTTTCATATGCTAAAAGTGCACTTAGGACTATTTTAACTCAAGGATATTGCCTCAATTTTTGACAATCTCGATTTTATTCAAAAATATTAAAATGGCTCTTCCTAAGGTTTCATTTCAATGAAAGTATGAAACTAGATTTAAAAGGCTTGGATTTAATGAAGAGACCAAAAGGTCCCCTAAGTGCACCTTCAACATGAAAGTATCATAGTGACCCTAATGGATTTGGTTTTGACGTAAAATTATTAAAATACTCCAATGTATACTTTCGACATAAAAGTATCTAGTAACCCTAAAAGACTCAATAATGACATAAAATGATAGACATACCCTAAATAGGCAACCTAAATGGTAATTATGACCTAAATAACAAGAATTGTTAAAGTTCCTTAAACTTTTTATAATTGCAAATAGTTCCTCCATGATTTAAAAATGCCTGAAATTGGTTATGAAAGCCCTCTTACTTTTGGCTAAGGCATGAACTAGTTCAAAAATTGATTCTTTTTAATATAAAAAAATTATGAGAAGGCATTAAGGGCAAAATCCAACCCTCTATAGAAACTTTAATAAAAATGATATCTTATGTAACCTTATGACGTGAATAAGGGACAAGTAGCAGTAGTAGCAATAGTAGTAGCAATAGCAGTAGCATTTTCTATAAATATATATATGTGTATTTCTATAAATACATATTTTCTATATATATATATATATTTCTATAAATACATATGTGTGTATACATATAGAACATCAAATGATAAAAATGAAAATAAAGTAAATTGTATAAATATAAATTGCTAGAGAATAAATAAAAATGCAAATAAGGTAGATTACATAAATTTAAATTATAAGAAAATAAATTTCACATATTTCTCTCTTTGGCTCATGTTTAGCTATTAAAAGATTAGAAGATCTTTAAGCTCAAGCCATCACCTAAGTAGAAACTTAAGATAATCAAGCTTTAATATTAACAAAAATAAATAAATGAACAAAAATATTTAAGAAAACATCATTTTTGTTCATGCTTGGCATATTTAAAAAGGTTAGAAACCTTTAGCTCAAGCTATCACCTTATGCTTCAAGCTTATGATCATCAAGCATTAATATTCACAAAAATAAACAAATGAACAAGAATCATTAAGAAATTATTTTTGCTCATGCTTGGTTATTAAAATGGTTAGAAAAACATTTAAGCTCAAGCTATCACCTAAGTAAATGACCTAGGATCATCAAGCCTCTAAAAAAATCAAATGCTTATAAATTAAATTGCAATAAGATAAAACAATGAAAATGATGGAGAGAAGAAATAGGTAGAAATCTACCTTCACAACAATCTGAACAATCTTTTTTATTTTTTCTCCTTTCCTTTTTTTTTCTTTTCTTTTTTTCTCTCCACTATTTATTTTTTCATAAAAGATGAAAAAATGAATTTTTCCAATAAAATGGCAATGGGTCTTTTTTAGATCAAATTTTCCCCTTTTTTATTTCTTTCACATTAAATTTTATTAAATGTTGTCTTATCTCTATATGTTTAGTCATATCTTCTTATAAGCTATCTCTTAATATCAAGATGACTATGTTGTCCTCTTTAGTCATCATAATTGGACTTAGCTAGAATTGAACTAAATTGGTTGGGAGCAAAAATCCAATTTTAACAAAATTAATTCTCATGTAACAATGTTGGAGCTAATTTAAATTAAACTAATTTGGTTGGAAAAAGACTTTGATTCTAACCAAATTAGCCCCATGCAATAAAAAATGGTTGGCATTGATGTCAAAAATCTAACAAAAATTTTTCATGCAATCAAACTAGCACATCAAAAATTAAAAATAAATTATGCACAAATAAATTTTAAATAGAAATTTACATACATATAAAAATCTTGTAAGTAATGAAATAAATAAAATTTAAGTGCAAAAATTCTAATTAAAAGTTACATGAAAAAAGATTATATTGAAAGGATTATTGCAAAAAACAAAAATTGAATACAAGTTCATATACATGATGGGTTAATTAAAATTTTACGAGTGATAAAATTCAATTAATAATCAAATCAAGTAAAATTATAATTAAAAGACCAAAAGGAAAAATTGAATTGAATAAATTAATGCATAGCAAGCTCTAATTGAAAATCAAATGAAAGAAATTAAGCTAGAAAGATTTGTAAAAAAAATAGTTAGATTAAAACCCATGTATTCAAGTGATGAATTAAAATTCAACATGTGATAAAATCCAATTAAGAATTTAATCATATAAGAATTCCAATTAAAACCCCATAGAGAAAATTTGAACCAAAGAAATTAATGTTGTAAAAATTTATCAAAGAGAATTTTTTATGGAAAAAAAGGAATTTGCAAAATTCCTTAAAGAATTAAAATAAAATTTTCATGCAAAGAAATAATTAAAATCCCATCTATGAAGGCTAACAAAATTTCATGCTCTAAAGAATTTAATCTCTGTGCTAAGAAAAATGTTAGATGGAATTCCATGTAAAAAAATAAATCTTGGTAGGATATCTCATGCATAAATCATAGTAAAATGTTTAAAAATTACCCAAATGCTAAAATTCTATATTTAAAATGTGGCTAATATGAGGAAATTTCATGTGTCAAAAAAAAAAAGAATTAAGAAAGAAAAAGTTCACTTTAACCTTTGTACTTTGTTTTATGCAACACTTACCCCCTATGCTTTCTTTGACACTTAACCTCTTATGTTTTGGCCGTTATGACAAAAGAAAGAAATGTCATTAGCTTTTGCCTGTAGACACCAAATTTTGTTTGGGCCCATTCCTCAATAATCCTAAAATATTCAAGATTGATTATTAGGTAATCATCTCGATGGGGATTGACCTTCTCTAGTTAGACTAGACATTTTCAAAGACCTATTTGATCATATCTAAATGATTGCTCCTGCAGGTGATAGAAAAATCATCATTTCAAAGGTCATAGAGCACAAATCATAAACAAAAAATACGAGCATCAAGGTAAAAGATTAGTTTTTAATTTTATTCTTATGAAATTTTAAAATTCATCTCTGCATATGATGTTATGATCAAAATTTCCATTTCTAGGGATTTTTTGAGATTTTTTCATTAAAATTTTGAGAATTGATCATCGTATATTTTTACCAACATCTATGTAGTACTAATGTCAATACTCATCCCAAAAAATAAAAAATGTTCAGGAAAAAAACTTTGTTGGCACTTTACACCATGGGTGTCAAGTTATCAAATTTATTCGTTAATTTTAAATTTTTCACAATACTAAGATTATCATGCTCACGGAATTTTTTTAGTAAATTTGTTTTGAATTTTAGACTTTCATCTTTATTAACTTTATTAATTAAAATTTTAAGTAATGTGTTGAATTTGATCCATTTTTATAAATTTGAATGTATTTTTGAAATTTTCTCATTTTTAAAATATAAAGTTTTCTACTTTATAAATTTTTTGATAGAATTTTTCTAAGTTTAGAATTTTGAAAATTCTTCAACTACTTTCATTAAATTCATATTAATTAAGCTTTTTGAAATTCTAATTTATTTTATGAGTTTAAATTTTAGAAGTTTGAAACTTTTAATTGCCTTTTTCTTATACATAAGATTTTTCAAAATTTTCCTATATATTTCAACACTTGGAATTTTTATAAGCAAATTTTATTATATTTATTTTCAATTTTGGGCCAAATTTATTTAATGGGCTAAAACTTGTAAATTTTGCTAATAAGTCTAATAAGCCCGTTTATTTCTCAACAAGCCCAATAAGCTTGCCAAGCCCATTTTCGTTTTTCGCTAAGCACATTTCATTCTCTATAAGCCTAACAAGCCTATTTCTTGATTATTCCAACAAGGCCCAATTAGGCCCATTTTAATTTTTCAACAAAGCCTGATAATTTTTTCTTTCTCCAAAAGTTTTATTAATTCTTGTAGATCCAAAATTTTTGTATGAAAATTTAATTGGTCCTTTTACATGAGTAAATTTGCAATTGAATTTGTCAATTTGTCAATTTTAATTTCTTACATTTTACTCTTTCAACTCTAATTTTTTTTCATATTTTTCATAAAATTTGCAATTATAATTTTATTTATTTAGACTTTTTTTATAATTTGTGTATTTATTTTAATTTTAAAAATTAATAATTCAATTATACAAGAACTAATTTAACCAGGATTGAATTTTATCATAAGTTTAATATTATCTAAATTATTATAAAGCTTAACATTAGGCTAGGTGACTCAACATGTTGAGTCAAACAAAAAGACAAAACTTATTAATTAATTCTTATAAAAAAGTGAAAAAATTTTAAAAAAAGATAGTATTAATTAAAAAATAATAAATAAAAAAAGATAAATCTAAAGGCCATTCATCCAAGGGGATTTTTCCATTATCTTGGCCGAATTAGGGGATGGATGATTCAAAATGAAGCTTTAGGTGTTCATACAAAACTACTTGGCCAAGAGCATAGAAATTTCAAGTTTTTCAAGCATTTAAGGTAGATTTACTTAGAAAACTCTTAACTTTGTTCATTTCGTGCGTGTTTCATCTTTTGGTGAGCTTTGTGATAACTTGTGCTCTTGGAATTTAAACCATGCTGAAAGGCCAAGTATGAAGGCCATGACCAAAGTTTCTTGATTTAATTGTTATATTTGATTTTTAGTAGCAATAAATTGATCTTCATCAAGATAACTTGTGTTTATTGGTACAAATGATATTATTTTCATGTGTGTATATTTTTATATTCTTTTCCTTGATGTTGATTATTGATGAAATATGTTGATGTGCTTACTATTTTCCATGATTTCTTATATATTTGAAAACTAGGTCATACATTTATGTTCATATTCATAAGGATATGTGAAGAAAAAATAGTTCATGCCTATTATAAGCATTAGCCGAATTTAATGGTAGCTTTTAAGTAAATATTTATGATTGATTTTATGGTATTTTGGGTTATCCTGTAATATGCAAACTTATAGGGGTTTAAAAATAATTTGTTAAAATTTTTAAGGCCTTAAAAGGGTATTTCCATGCTTGGCCAAACCATTAAGGCTAATTTGGTGATTTTATTGATTTTGAAATATATTTAGTAATTATGGAAAACTTAGGGACTAATCAAGGCCATCCATGCTTAGTTGAATGCTTTTTATGAATTTTTGTATGATTTTCATGATTTTTTGATGTATTTAATGCTTAATTTTGAGTTTAAATCATGTAGGGACTAAATTGCAAAACTTGCAAAAAATTTTTCTAAGGCCATATAACTTGGCCAAATAAATTGTAGACCTTTAAGGGTGTCTTTCATGCATTTCAAACATGTTTGAAAGCATTCCATATATTTTTAATCCATTAGGGACCTTTTTGTAATTTTTGAAAGCTTAAAAACTTGTTTGTAAAATGTGAAAAAATTGTTCCAAGGCCAAAGGTGCTTGGCCAAATAATCTTATGATTTTTGGTGAATTTTCCATGTTGATTTTGATATCATTAATATTTGATTTTGTAATTTATTTCATGTAAGGACTGTTTAGCAAAGCTAGAAAATTTTAGAATCTAGTAGGAAAACCTTACATTTTAAGGTTAAAATGGCCATTTATTACATCAAATCACCTATATGGGGTATTTTGGTTATTTAGGAACATTTTTAGCATTTTTAGCCATTTTAGGATTAAAATGTAATTTTGATAAATTTAAGGGCCTATTAAAATTTTTTGCATTTTAGGTCATATGTGTCATATGAGTTACCCATTTAAGGAAAATTGTTATTCTGTATCATCATTAAGTACTTTAGATTTATTGGAATATTTCTATGTCGAAGGTACACCTTAAGGGCATTTTAGTAATTTACCCAAGAATCAAGTCCTTTATGATCGCTGAGGTACTTTGAGATCAAAGGTGCATAATAAGGATGGTTCACCCTTTTATATTCATTATTCAATCCATTAAGGCATCAGGATATGTATATGTCAAAGGTGCCCTTTAGAGGTATTTTAATAATTTACCTTAGAACCAATCCTTTATGATCACCAGGATACTTCTATGTCAAAGATACATAATAAGAATAGGTTCATCTTTTATAATCATTATCGAATCTTTTAAGGTACCAAAATACTACTATGTCGAAGGTATACCTTAGAGGTATTTTAGTAATTTACCCTAAAATTGAGTCCTTTATTATCATCAAGATACTTCTATCTCAAAAGTGTATAATAGGGATATGTGCATCTTTTGATGAAGTTATCAAGTCCTTTAAGGTACGAGATACTTATATGTTGTCGGTACACCCAGTGGTATTTTAGTAATTTACCTTAAAATCTAGTCTTTTACGATTAATAGGATACTTCTATGTTGAAAGTGCATAATAAGGATAGGTTTCTCTTTTTATGATGTCATTGAGTCTCTTAGAGTTATCGAGATACTTTCACATTGAAGGTATATCTTAGGAAAATTTTAGAAATTTACCTTAGATTTGAGTCCTCTAGAATCACTTGAATACTTCTAGGTCAAAAGTGTACTTTAGGGGTACTTACGATAAGTTTTATTATAAAATTGAAATTTTTAAAATTAAGCAATGTCTTCAAATTAAAGTAATACATGGAATGTCTCTCAAAATATTGAAGGGGGTTCATAGATTATTTTAGTAATAAGATATGCTTTTAAAAACAAGAAAATCAAGATTTTTATCAATTTAGGAAAAATAAAACCTTTCGTATTCTTTCATCCCTTTGGTGGGGTGCAAAACATATTTTGATTTTTAAAAACTTTCGTATTCCTCTGGCTCCTCGGTAGGTATGAAAAAGATAAGGATAAAACCATTCCAGTTCCTCTAGTCCTCTAGTGGGGTATAAAAGATATTTTGACTTTCATTAAAAACCTAGTTTTCTCATACGGAATAATAAATTTAGGATTTGAAAAATTTTGATATATGGGAATCATAATTAAATATCAGATATTGAAACCAAATAAAAATCATAATTTAAGTTGACATGTTGTTAATAAGGTATCCGGGTGTCATAAGAGGAGTCAATCTTTACTCCTAATTGTAACTGACTCCCAGACCCTACCATATGATGTATGGTATTTATGCAGCCCCTAAGTTTATTTTCATGGGTTTTGTAACCTTGAAATACGAAGCTCAGTAGGTGACCAATCTCACCTAGCCAAAATAAATTGGTGGTGACTCTAAGACAAATTATTGTTTCATAATGACTATTTAGGGCTAAGCAAGTGAGCAATTCATCCAGACGACTTAATCTCCAAATACAAAAATTAAAAAAAATAATGATATGGCCTCTAAAAGTAAAAAAATGAAGGTTAGAGAAGATAGTAATATTTACCATCCAACAACCTAAGAATTAAAAAAAAAACTTCAAGAAGAGAAATATTTACCATCCCAACAACCCAAAAATTAAAAAAAAAACCTTAAATCAAGGTTTGAACTTAGAGAATAAGAGAAATATATGACTTGAAATAAAAAAGAGGAAAGAAAAAAGGAAGAATGAGAGTTTTTTCATCAGTTTTAAGTGTATGATAGTAATTTTACACTAATATCTAACAAAATTAGACTGTGACAAACAATTGAAAAGCATAAAGGATACAAGTGTGACAACAAAAGGTCATATGTCAAAACTTTAAAGCACAGGGGAAGAAATGGACATTTCTAATTAAAAATTTTAAACTCATAAAAGTTTACAAGAGACTCTCTTACAAAAGAGAAAATTTTGTATTGGAAAGAAAAATATTTCCAAAATTGAATTTAAGTTTCCAAAATATTTAATTGAAAAATTAATCAATGATCAAGAATTAAAATTTGAAACCCGAAAAGAGTTTAAGGAAAATTTTTATGAATAAGGGGATTTAAGATATTATCCAAAATTCAAAATAAATTAATTAAATTGATGACCTAATACCTCATGGTATAAAATGCCAATATGAACTTTTTCTTCCTAATTTTAATTTTGTTAAAGTATGGATCAACATATATATTGCATTGATATCGATAAAAATATACAACAGTTGATTTGTGAATCTTACAAAAAAAAAAACTCAAAAATTTCCTAAAAAAAGGAAATTAGGTCATGGCATAATATTTCAAAATAAATTTTGCAATTCCATGAAAATAATTATAAGAGTTAATTTTCTCTTCAAAGTTCATTTTTTCTTGGGATTGCTCTTTACAAATCCTAAAATGCAATTTTTCAACCATGTGTGCAGGCAATCATCCAAATATGATCAAATGATTTTAAAATGCCTAGTCTGCTCAGAGAAGGTTGATCCCTACCGGGATGGATAGTCCATTCTCGATTGCAAATATCTTAAATTGTTGGAGAAAGGACCCAAACAAAATTAGGTGTTAATAATCTTGTGCGGTTCATAATATACATTAGACTTCCAATTATTTGTAAATATTCTAGCTAAGATATCATGCCACTAATATTCTTAATTAGATGTACATTAACATCTACCTACGAGTGTTGTAACCATATGAGTATCATTCCTATTAAATTTCTTAAAGATCTTATTCGCATAATGATCTTGAGTCAATACTAAGCCATTTTGTAATTTAGAAATTTTAATTCCTAAAATGACATCCGCTAAAGCCATATCTTTCATATCAAATTTACTGCTCAACTATACTTTGGTAGCTCTAATCATCTCATCATTAATGCCTACGATCAACATATCGTTAACATATAAACAAACAATGACATATTCCTTATGTATATTCTTTCTGTATACACATTTATCACATTCAATAATGTAAAAACCATTTGGCAACATCATACTAATAAATTTCTGATGCTATTGTTTTGGTGCTTGTTTTAAATGATATAATGATTTAACAAGCCTATACATGTTCTTTTCTTGACATGAAACTACTAACCCTTAAGTTGTTCCATATACATTTCTTCATCTAAATTTTTATTTAAAAAGTTGTTGTAACACACATTTGGTGTATTTCGATCTTGATAAGAGCAATATGGGCAATATACTTCTTGTAAAGGAAGCACATAAGACTTAGAAGTATTTCTAAATGAGGAAATGTCCGTTCTGGGACTCTTACCTTTTTGGCTATGATAGGAGTGACAAAGTATGGATTCTTAGCTCTTGACGATGAAAAGGGATTGTCGGACAAATTGCTCATCCAACTAGACTTGGGTGGCCACCACGTAGAGGCCAACAGTTGGAGTCACCACCGATCATTTGGGCTAAACATGGTTGGATACCTATTGAATCTGATATTTAGAGTTACGAAACTTGAAACATCCATTCTATGGTTTGCGTAATTTGAAGATTTGATGTTTGGGTTGGGGCGTTGGTAGTGCCTTTCTAGCCATGATTTAATTTAATTTCAATCCTTTCGATTTTAACTTGTCATTATTTAAATATATCCCCTTCTTATGCATGAATTTTAATAAAATAAACCAAAGTTTTAGATAAAAATTTAAATCACATATACACATTGAGAGGTGGTGAACATTACGATTTTTTGTTAAAATATTCTCCAAATTTAGTTTTTTTTTTTAAATCATATATTCTATATCAAGCACTAGAGAGATACTGACACATAACATTGCCTTATAATTTTTGAACAATGATTTTGGAAATATGGGCACAAAATTATCATCACAAAAGAAACATGTTAGTAAGATGAAAAAGAAATAATATTGCATAAGATACATATATAAAACAACAAAAGGGAGAGATAAAGGATGACCAGAATGTATCTCGTAATTGTCATTGATTAACTTGAAATAATCAAGTCAAAAATTTTAGTCAGATCCATTGATTAATTAAGGCGTAAAAATCAGGTTTAAATTTTACAAAAGTCTATAATAACCTAAGAAAGAGAATAATTTTTTTTCTTGACAAATTATGAAAGGCACGATTGAAGTGTCCTTTCAAAAGCTAAGGTTAGAGTATCCTCGAAGATGAAAATTTAGTGATTTTTGAAATTTAAATGAAGTTTGTAAAAGCAAGGTTGGATTGCCCCCTCAGAAGATGGGTTTGGAGTATCTCTATAGATGAAAACTTTGATGAATTTGGAGAAACTAGCTTGAATGATTTATCTTGACAAAGGTTTGGTGATTTCTTAACAAAATAACATTTTTGATAAATTCTTGACAATATAGGTGATTTTTTATTAAAAAAGAAATTGATAAAAAATACAAGTGACGCGATGAAGATTGTTCATGCCTTGATCTGGATCTATGGGGTTGACACACATATTTTAACTCAAAAGGACTAATCTGGATCACATGGAGGCATCTAAAAGCCTCAAAGTGGAATTTTAAGGAAATCAATTGATTTTGACTAATGCTAAAAACAGGAGGACAGTGCCCTTTTTATTTTATTTCAAGCAAATTTAGAGGTTCAAGCGGTCAAGCGAGGTACCATTGATAAGATGACTCGATCAGGGTTAATGTAAAAGTATTTTGAAAATCCTAGAAAATCACATTTCGAGTGAAAATAATTTATAAATTTGGATTTAATGTGACGCTGATAGCACTTGCAAGGGAAAGGGTGTGACAAACTTTGAAAAATCTTTCTCAGCTCTTATGGAATCATTAAGTCATAAATAATAACTTTTTAGAAAGGGAATTTCATGAACTTTCTATGAAAAATATTTTATAAACTCAAAAAAACATGCAATGGGACGAAATAGACGAAACAAAATGCAAGTAGTTGATTCTAAAGGTTCCAGATAGCCTTACCTCAAAAAATCTTATCTCCCTTATCTGGAGTGATCCGAGGGCAAACGAGGCATCATTAGAAAGATAATTTGATGCCCTTTTAGGGAGAATATCAAATATTTATGAAAAATGGTTCAGGGTTTAAAATAACTTTTCAAGTTTTGACTACAATGTTGTCAAGATAAAAAAAGGTTTTTTGGGGTTTTTTAGGACTTAACTTGGGTTATCGACATCTGAACATCTATTATAGAAAAGAATGAGTAATATGGGCTTCATGAGTTCACTTACACAATCCCAGTGTAGTTTGGGATAATGAAATAGCCTATTGACCACGTCAAGAACATAAAGGCTTTAGGTAAAAGATCAAGATGCAAGCTACTTTGGACAATAAAAGAAGTATTTTTATCTTTCAAAACAGAACATTTAGCTTCAATAACCCTTGAATCCAAACATAAAACTTGATTTTTCCCTAAGATTAGAAGACAAAATGTTAAGTACCATGTTCATCCTCATTTATTGAAGTAAACATGGTTTTAACTTTGAAAAATTTCTTGAAAATCATATTTTGATAGCAAGCAAGCAAGCATCTTGACAAACATAAGATAGACCCAACATGACATATGTGTAAATAGGTATGAATAACATGTTTAGACATGGATATATGGCATTTTGACATGATATTAGTAACAAAAATGCAAGAAAATGAAAATGGAGTTCATGGATATATTAATTTCATGAATAACAACAAGAGTTATGCCATGGAAATATTATGAACATCCTTATATAAAGATGAACAACTAGCTGGAATTTCATAGCAGCAACAAAACATATGTTCAAGAAGATCTAAGCACATAGAAACAGAGAAACATGCTAGAGAGGTCTATGAAGCATGAATATCATAAATCTACTCAATCCAAGGCCACAAATTACATGAGTTTTCCTAGAAAAAGGGTCATGGTTACATGGATTTTTGGCTCAACAAAGTGATGGAGATAATGAAAAACATAAAATAAATGAAAAAAAAAGTGAAAAAAAATACCAACAAGCATTAAACCTTAGCCTTTCCTTTGAGTAATAGTTTTGAGCTCATTTTTTCCCTCTTTTATTTTTTTACTTTTGCAAGAAAAAGATGAAAAGAAGGAGCTTTTTGGTTATAATATCGATGGCGAGGAGTTTTAAGGATGAAAAGATGAGTTTTTAGAGGTTTTTTGGTAGGGGTTTGGAGGAGTTACAATAATGAAGTTTTTAGTTGAGGGGTATAGGGCAATGGAACAGTGTTTTTGGAAGTGTTTTTATGTCTCCATTGTTGGGCCAAAGTGGGATTTTTTATAGGCAAGAGTTTAGCCAAGATTTGAAGGCCAAAAGCAAGGACAATTTTGAATTTTCTCAATGTACCATAAGGCAGCCCCTGAGTTCTAGGCTCAGTTGGCCGAAATCCCATTGGTTGACATGATCTAAGTAGTGGAACAAAGCTATTAGTAAGGTCTAGAAATGAAAAAGAGCCGCTTTGCCCTTGAAAAACCACTTAATCCATGAAAATGTCCTATTTTCAATCTATTTTGGGCCTCAAATTTTGTTAAAATCCAATCATAAGTCCAAAGTTAAGGCCCGGCATGAATTTTGATTTTTATATGCCAAAAAAGTGTTTAAATTGGATTTTTGGATCAATGGTGCAAAGGCTAAAAAATAGCACAAATTGGGCAAAAATGCCTCAATTTATCGATACATTACAAATTGTATCAATGCATTTGGGCAAAAAATCTAGAATGTATCAATACTTCTTGTCTAAAAATCAAATTTTAGCTACTGTCAAACCTTATATTGATACATTTGGCCAATGTAATGATAAAAGCCCAATTTGTATCAATATAACCTATGAAATTTTGAAATTTAATGATATAGAGGCCCTATATTGATCCATAAAGGCCATGTATCACTACATTCATGCAAACATGTGAATTTTTCATACCTTTGGCGCTTTGAACACTTCACCTTAGTTGGGAATGATAGATAATTGATCTGTGTTTGTCTGTATAACCTCGGTGATACCTTGAATAGTGACCTTTGATGCTTCATTTTTACATTTTTCTTCAATACAATCCCTAGGCATTCGACCTTTCCAAAAAACATTTTTTGCTTGGTGCTGTGTCGCTTAATAATGCCTGGTAACATGGCACCCAGTTAATTCCCTAATTTTATTTTTATTTTTTATTTTTTTAATTCTATTACTTTTCGATTATGTCCTAGGATGCTAGAAATTAGCCTGGACAAAATAGGGTGTTTACAAGCAATAATAGCTATTAATGTCCATATGAATGTTATTTTTTATACATGTAAATATGCATCAAAACTATCCACACCTTGTTGTTTATAGCTTTTAACAATAAGCCAAGCTTTATATTTATCAATAGCTCCATCAACTTTCACATTCATCTAGAAAACCCATTTATAGCCTAATAGATTTCTTCGATTCATACCTCTCTAGGCACCATCAGGGACCACTAATGCAATGGATAAAGTCTCATTCACTATTTTGCATCAGAGTTATCATGGAAGCGTCAAGGCATAATGATAGCAAGCTGTGACATTCTCCCCCACTTACCATGTCAATGCCTTTATTCACACCAAACAACACCTAAGTTCCCTTGCTACACAGAATTGACATTTTTCAACGTGTCTTCTTAGCTTAAGGACTTGGCCCTATTTAGATTGAATAAGGTGCCAAACAAAGTGTTCGCTCAAGTTTGTTAATGTTGACTTAATCCACATCACTTTGGAAACCCTAAACTTTCATGTATGCATAGGAAGGTCTTTAACCTATCCATAATTCATTTGGTATCTTGTTCGATTTCTTACAAGATATTTTATTTAAAATATAATTGGCCATTAAAATAGCCTTCTCACAAGTTTTGAGGTGATCTTGAACTTATTAACTAAGTGTTGTTACGCTAAATAAAGAGAAGTGATTTGATGGATTATTCCATGCTCTTAACATGTTTCATTAAATAATGAATCATATTAATTGCCCTTATCACTCATTATTTTCGTCTTTGCTTCTTTGTAAATAAACATAGCAAGTATTTTGCAATCATCTATAAAAGTAATGAAATACTTTTTATCACCTCTAGTTTGCATAAACTTTAAATAATAACTACCATTGAATTAAAACTAGTGGTTCACTTCATCTTTCTAGAGAATGGAAAAAGGGCCTTGGCAAATTTGGATTCCACTTAAGTTTCACACTTGTAATTTTTAATTAATTCGAATTATTCAGAAGAAAATCCAAATTGTATTCCTTTGCAAGTCTTATAATTTAACCTAGTGTACATTGCCATAGATTAAAAAAACTTAAGCACAAATACAGAAGACCTTGTTTTCTTTATAACATTGTTATTTATTATTACAATCATTACATTGAGCTTACAAGACCATAATAGAGATAACCTCTTTCAACAAGCATGCCATATTTAGAAAGTACAAATTTGCTAGATTTAAGATTAACCTAGATCCACTCTTGCTCAATGTGAGCTAGATATCAAATTCTTACGAATTTCAAAACAATGAACAACATTGTTCAACGTTATTTCTTTCTTGGATGTCATCTTGAGCACCACTTTCCTATAGCATTATATTTTCCATGAAGAGTTTCGTAGAAATAATTGCTCATTATAATTAGCTTGTTTTTACTTGGAGAAACTTTTCATATCAAAACAAATGTGACAAGTGGAACTGATATTAACCCACCATGTCTTTGGGCTTTCCACTATGTTTACTTTTGTAACAATAGCAACTAGCTTAATCTTATTATCATCAACCAAGTTGGCTTGAGTTTTCATACTCTTATTCTGATCATAGCCTTTAGCATAGTGTCAGGACTAATTAAACGCATAATGAGTGCTCATAACTTTCTTAACTTTGACTTTTTTATTACTTTTGGAAACACTTGAAACAACTTATTTCCTCGTGTATAAATGTTCCAGAATATTTACCTTAACATCTATAGTGAAAACACCACTTTTCTTTTCTGAATCACTATTATCATTCTTGATTCTTAATCGGATAGTCAAGTCCTCTAAATTCAACTCCTTTCTCTTTTACTTGAGGTTATGCTTGAAATCCTTTTATAAAGGTGGTAATTTATCTAACAAAGTGGCAATTTGAAATGGCTCACTAAACACCATACTTTCAGAATCATGAATTTCAAGTCCATCTTTAAGTCAAAAGATCGGCCAACTATGAATTTTTTCATACTAACATCCCTGGTTTTGTACTTGCTATCTAAGGACTCCCACAGTAGTCTTGTTGTCTTTTTCAAACTATTTATGTTGGAAATTGTTAGCTAGTCCATTGAGGATATAATTGTTGCACATGAAATCTATATCTTTCCATGCATCCACCAAGGCCACCACGGTAATATCTATTTCTCCTTCTTTGAGAACTAAGGCCTCATCCTATGAAAACTAGCTGAGAATAAGAATGGCTAAATAAAACATCATTCATCCCATGAAACTTCTCGATTTCTCACCATGTGTAGTATGTAGAAGTAATTGCACAATTGGCACATTCATATTACCAGCAGAGGTTTCTGTCATCTATTTTTAAAATAACAGGACCAACTTTATACGATTTTCAGACTCATTGCCACTGATTAGTTACATAAAAAAATAGCTAAGCATACAATATACAAGCCCTATATACACACACGAACAAGCCCGTATTAAACGAATCAAACGAGCATATATATTAAATATATATATCACTAAATCAGGTTATAAAAATAACTGTTTAAATTAAATTTTTAATAATCCAATTGCAACACTAAACAATAATATAGTTTTGGCAAAGAATAAATCTAATTGTATCAATTAATAATAGAAAATAAAATACTGATCAATAATAAAAATTGTTAAAACATATGCTTATTATGACATTATATAAAATCTACAAAACAAATTTGAACAAATTAGAAAAGGAAATTAAAAAGTACGAATACAAAACAAATAAATAATTTAACCAAGGAAAAGCTAATAGAAATAATATTATACATGCACTATTAGTTAACAAAACAATCCATACAACACTGACATATGATATCACTATTCAATACATGCACTACGGTGAGAGAATTAGAAACTATATGTAAGTAAACTATTAACAAAATTTATAAAACCCAAAAAGTGATTATGAAATTAATTAATGATTTCTAACACAAGTAAAAATGATCAGCATTCACTATTAAAGGCTAAACAATAAAATAAGAGTCAGAACTTAATAAACCAATCAGACAATGTAGCATAAAAATTCATTATAAATAAAAATCAATGTAGATAAAAATGGACAACATAATATCTTAAAAATATGAATAATTGTATAATCATCTTAGGTTGTTAGGTATAATAAAGGAAATCCAATACTATAAAATAGTATGGCAAGAATCAAAAAAATTAAAAATTATATCAAAATTTAAATACGGGTAAAAAATGAAACTATCGATTATGAAAAATGATTAATATCTATTGAGTCAAGGTTTTAAACCCTTGACTTTAAGATAATTATTTCTTGCCTCTTAGATGCTTGATAGTTCCTAACAATTCGTATCTCAGGCCTCTTCAATCACATTATAGATCGAAAGCACTATCAATCATATGCAAAATTCTTTCTCAAGAAAAAAAGACCTTAAAAACTAGGCTAGATGAAGAATAAATTGAAAAACCCAAAGAATTTCAAAGTAGTTGAAAACTGTAAACAATTTCTTTGTCAGAACCATTTTTAAAACTATTAAAAGGCTCAACAGTTATAAAGCAATAATGGTTAAAATTTTTTTAATTAAAATGCAATGGTTCATGTTACTATTAAATATTGTAATTAAAATCAAAATATTTTAGATAGATATATCTTAATCGAATAGCAGGTTGATTTGCATTGGGTTTAACAAATCCAATGTGTTAGGCTCTAGAAAGATATAACCAACTTGACCTTAAGCCCAAGCCTAGCTTGGTTCAGTCCAACCAGTTTCTTCCTCTCTAAGTTGGCACCATGAGATCAATTTATCATTCTCCATGGATATCAATGTGTATTATAATTATACATCATGTATCTATGTACGACAATCTACGTATCAGTATATGTGTTTTTCATTATACACCTTTATATTAGTATTGATATCCAACAATTTTTTTCCAATGTAAAAATCCATGCATGACATTATCTAATATCTATTTATTTTTACGAATGGCTTTATCTAGTGAGATTTATCATAGGACGAGGATTTTACATAGTGGTCAAAGATAAGAGAAATTTACTCTATGTATAAATAAGTTAAGGACTCGAATATTTGTTGTTAGGCAGGTAAAATTTTAATAAAATTACTCTTAATTAAAAATGAGTGTAGATCGATGTTTTAGTTTTTTTAACTAATTTCAAATTGGGATTAGTTTAGAATCTATTACAATTCTATTAGTTATAGATTACTTGGCTATTAAGTTTATTCTTAATAAGGAAAAAAATATTAAGAAATTGGAACTCTTTGTGACCAAGTAATTGTCCTTTTAAATATGGAGATAGGTGTAGACCTTTAGAATTAAGAATGGAAGGGATGTAAAACCTATAAGATTTCATTATGGGATTATTTATAACTTTCTCTGTGCAAAGCTACAAGTTGTTTATTTGAGGGTTTGTAGCTTTCTTTGTGCAAAAGTTGTTAGTTAAGTGTTGGATGGTTTATACTTTGTCTATGTAAAAGTTACAAGTTGTTTGTGAGAAAGGTTTTTCACTTTAGTTGTGCAAAAGTCACAAGTTGTTTGTAAAGAAGGTTTACAGTTATATCAATGGAAAAGCTACAGTTGTTTAAAGATGATGTTTTTACCCTTTTAAGGTTATGGATGTAGGCCAGAAGGGTTGAACAACGTTAAAATTATGTGTTGTTCTATTTTTTTCTGGTTGATGTTTTTGTGGCCATCGCAGTATTCCCAATAACTGGTATTAGAGCTATGGTTCGAGACTCATCATTATATGATTATGAGAAATGGTGTTATTTAGTTTCCATGAAGGTTGTTTGCTAGTTGTTTGTGACGAAGGCTTGTAACTTTATATGTGCTAAAATTAAAAGTTGTTTATGAGAAAGGTGCCACCACGTGCCCTTTTTTCTCTCTCTAAACAATCTGAAGCAAACATGCATAACTTAAAAGATATATATGGTGTTTGGTCAAAACCTTTGAGTTTATTCCATGGTCAGGATATGAATAAGGTGTAGTAATATGAAAGAGAGACTATTGGGCAAATCGCTCATCCAACTAGTCTAAGGAGGCTATCATAAAGTGGCCATAAATTTGGAGTTGCCATTGATCATTTTAGGCTAGGCATGATCAGATGCCTATTAAAAATAATATTTCGAGTTATGAAACTAGAAATGTTGATTTCAAGGTCTACAAGGTCTAGAGATTCGTTGCTTGGGTTTGGGAGTTGATTTCAAGTTATGAAACTAGAAATGTTGATTTCAAAGGTCTACAAGGTCCAGAGATTCATTGGTCGGCTTTAGGAGTTCGTTACGTATAGGGAAGGATTAGCACCGCTATAACGCCCAAAATTGGTACATGCTAACTCTATTTCATTTTGATTTTTATTTAATCTATTCCATGTAGTCATTATTTAGATATAATCCTCTTTAAGGCATGAACTTTTGTGAAAATTAAAAATTTAGGTTTTGATAACAAATTTTAACCTATCTGTCATTGAGGTATGAAAAGCATAGGGATTTTTTATAAAAATAATTTTTGGATTAAATTGTGAAAATTTAGATATTTCGTATTAGGCGCTAGAGAGAAACCAAAACAGAAAATTGCCTTGTAAATATTTTTTGAAAACAAAATTTAAATGTGAATGTAGAATAATCATTCCAAAAAGGAAACATCTCAGTAAGATGAGAAAAATGTAATAATTTCATCGAAAACAATCACACCCTACAAAAAATCATAAAAAGAAGGGACAATCGAGATGTATCTTGTAATGGTCTTTGATTATTGAAGAATAACCATAATGACAATTTGAGTCTTTTTTGGATTCAGTGGTAATTTAAGGAACAAAAAAAGTTCTAATTGAAACAATCCTGGGTATCTAGAAGAGAAAAATTTTTAGATTTTAAAATAAAAATAGCATTGGAGTATTTTCTTAGAGAGATGGGGTTGGAGTATCACCAAAGATAAAGATTTTGATATTTTAAGAAAATAATTTGAAATCTCAAATATATTTGAAAGAAAAAATTTGAGTTTTTGATGGAAAACGAGGTTAGAGTATCCTTTCAAAGTGGTGAGGTTAAAGTATCCCCAAGAATGAAAATTTTTTATGATTTAAGAAAATAATTAAGAATCTAAAATAAATATTAAAGAGAAAATTAAAGTTTTTGGAGGAAAATGTGCCTAAAGTATCCTCTTAGACTGGTGGGGTTGGAGTATCCCCAAGAATGAAAATTTTTGATGATTTAAAAGGAAAGGATATTTTGGAAAAAAAAAAGGTATTTTGAAAATAAGAAATTAAAAATTCTGATAAAATATATATATTTTTTATTTTAAGCATTGATTTAAGCCTAAAAGACTTGTGTTGTAAGGGAGTCAATCAAATGCATTTTGAAAAGTCTAAACATCTTGATGATAGCGATTTGGGAGATGAGATTAATTTTAGTTCTAGAGAAAACAGGGGACAACATCACATTGTCTTCCTTCCTGAATTTATTTTGGGTTCATTTGAAGGCTTCAGGGGGTAATTGGGCTACCTTAAGAAAGATAACTCGATGAACACTAACATAAAAATATTTTTAAAATTCTAAAATTTTCCTTTTAGGTGAAATCAATTTTTGGATTTAGGCCTATTTCGACACAAGCAGCATGTACAAGGAAAAAGGTACGGTGGACTTTGAAAATTGTTTCGAGCTCATCCAGAACCGTTAAATCATAAATAATACCTTTTTATAAAGGGAATTTTGTGAACTTCCTCATAAAAATATTTAAATAATACAGAAAACTCATCTAATGGATTGAAACAGCCCAAACAAAATGTAATATGCTAGTCCCAGGGGTTCTAAATAGCAAAGGTTCAAAAAATCATAACTTCCTCATCTAGGATGATCTAAAGCCAAATAAGACACCTTTGGAAAGAAAATGATGCCTTTTAAGGGAAAAATCAAAAAATTCTAGAAAAATCATTTATGGGTTGAAAATAATTTTTCAAATTTGAACTATATTTCGACCAGAGCAAAACCATGTGTTATTTGATTTTTTGGGTTTCTTGGAGTCAGACTCAAGCCACAAATGTCTGAACATTTCTAACATAGAGAAAGGAGTGATATGGGCATCATGACTTCATTGCATAATCCTAGAGCAGTTTGGGATAATGAAACAACCCGTTGATCATGCCATAAATGAAGGTGTTAAGCTCAAGATCAAGGCTTATTATTTCTTTTATCAACTAATTTTTTTTCAAAAAAACAGGAACTTGTTTCACCATGAATCTAGATTTGAAAAGTTTAATTTGTCCTCAAGATTGAAAGACCAATTTTATGAAAACATTAAACCTATGCTATTCTCCATCTATACGTAGCATAAACTTTAGGATTTTTTTTAAATTAGGTTTTTAGCAAACAAGCAAGCATCTTATGAAAATGTCATGAGCAACATACAATATGCATAAAGATGAATAGGGAAAACACATGCAAAAACACAAATATGACATTTTGACATTGAAAATAGCAAAGAGTAGCAAATTAGATGCATGGAAATGATAACTCCATGAATGGCATAAAAAACTAAGCTATTTTGTGCCATGAAAAGCATGCATGAATTTTTAAAAAGCATTTTGTGCCCCGAGACTCCTTAAAATGTAAGAAAATGCATGAACATACTTAATGCATGTTAAGAAGAATTTTTAAGCATGTGTTAAGCAAGTGAAAATATGTGAAGCATGATAAAAAATTCATGAATAAGGGATTGCATTGATGACAAAATGAAACAGAAGATGTTTGGCCTTCCAAGAAACATCAAGGCATCAAAAGAACATAAAAATACTAAAACTGCCAAAATCAAGCAACAATAATGCATGGGAGTCTTAGAATGGTCATGTCAACATAAATGGTTCACTTAAATGTGCAAATGCTAGAGATTAGAAAAGAAATAAAGCTAGGTGAGAAAATATAAAAAAGCCTTAAGCTTAAGCCTTTTTTTTAGCAACAAGTTAATCCCTCTTTCTTTTTATAATGTTGATGTGTAAGGAAATGATGAAAAAATGAGTTTTTAGGTAGGATGTTGATGGAAGAAAGTTTTAAAAGGAAAGGTGATTAGTATCTAGGGTCTTAAAAGTGTCTTTGGTGGTGATTTTAAAAAGCTATGGGATTGGAAAAAGGTTAAGGGTAAAAAGCAATCGAATAGTGTTTTCTAAAATCTCTTTCTTTTTGAAGGTTGCTAGATGTTTTTTGGAGATTACTAGAAAATCATTAATTAATGGCTAAGCTAGCTTTAGCCCTCTTTTAAATTCAAAGTTCAGCCAATGCTTTTTGGAGACAAAGCAAGGGCATTTTTTACCTTTCATTCATGTACTACGAGACAACTCTAGGTACTATGCTTAGCTACTTTTATTTCCATTGGTTCTACCATACAAAATAGTGGTGTAGAAAATCTGTAACATGATACAACTGGAGAAAAGCCAAGCATGCCCTTTGACAAACCATGTATGTCATGAAAATGTCCCTTATCATTTGAATTTAGGGTTTAAAAATTTGTTTAAGTCTAATAACGAGCTTATAACTAAGGCTTGGTATCAATTATGATGATTTTGGGTGCAAGAAACATGTCCGAATCAGATTTTCAAAGGCTAAAAAGTGGCTTGAGCTGAGCAAAAATACCTGAGTGTATCAATGCAAAACATTTTGTATCGATACCGAGGTAATTTTTGCACAAGAATCACTACCATGGAGTATATATTGATACTACGAGCAAAAAATTATTTCTAATCTCGAGACTTAAAGCTTTGTATTGATAGTTCATGGATTTGTATCGATACTCCTACTTGTGTATCGATACATTTTGCCAAAAATCATAACTTTAGCTACTACGAAGGCTTGTATTGATACAAAAACAAAAGGTATTGAGACCATGCCTTAGGCATTGATACCAAACCCTCTCTCATCAATAATGCATGTGAAATTTGAATTTTTCTTGACTAGAAGCTTTATTAATACTTATGCACTGGTGTGACTTGCACATACCTTAAGCTTCTTGAATACCTCACATTAGTCAAAACTAGTGAAAAACTTACTCGTGCTCATCTGAATAACTTCGGTGACAGCCCGAATGGGGACTTTTGATGCCTTATTTTTACATTTTTCTTTTATACAACCCATAAGCATTTCAGACCTTCCAAAAAAAAAATTATGCTTCATGTTGTGTTGCTTAATAGTGCCTGACAACATGGCATATGGCAGTTATCTCTATTTTTTTATTTTTTGATTCTTTTATCTTTTAATTATGTCCTGAGATGCTAAAAATTGGCCCAGATAAAATGAGGTGTCTACAGCTGCCCATCTTTAGTTACTGCTGACTATCAAGAATAAGGCAAACATAAATAGACACTATTTTGTTCAAGTAAGATGATGGTTCCGTGTGTATACAAAAAAATAGAGATCCTATTAGTATTACATTAGGATAAACAGAATATGTCACTGATGATTCCAACAAATAAGAAAATTTCAATGGGTTTCATAAGGTTTGACCTTTCACTTGGTTATGGTTTTCTGGGTTTACCCCCTAAACAAGTGCCAGCTAGTGTGGGCTTTAACTGATAAGCATTCAGCTCTTTATAAATTAAGGTAGTTGAGAATCCTGCTCTTTGAGGACGGACTCAATTGGTGTCCAGCTTATTCTAGACTAAGATAGGAGAGCATCCTACTCTTAAAGAACTGAGGTAGGTAAACGTCTTACTCTTTGAAGACTAAGGTAAGTAGGCATGCTGCTCTTTAAGGACTGAGGTAGGTAAGCATCCTCCTTTTTGAACACTAAGGTAGGACTGAGATAGGTAAGCAACATGCTCTGTGAGGATTGAGGTAAGTAAGCATCTTACTCTTTGAGGACTAAGGTGGGTAAACTGTAGACACCTTATTTTGTCCGGGCTAATTTTTTTAACAATCTGGAGCATCGACGTAAGAGGGGACAATGATC
>JBBYHO010155341.1:0-36855 GCA_038382025.1 Adansonia gregorii | reverse complement strand
AAAAACTTATATTTTTCAAATCCACCGTTTTATCTATCACAATTAAAAATAAATAAATAAATAAATAAATAAATAAAACGAGCTGTGCCATTTTACCATCACATAGATGTCCATGTCAGATAAGTCAGAATTCAAAATGAGTTCACCATTTTGTTAGGCAAATATTCAATTTTTTT
Organism: Adansonia gregorii; assembly: GCA_038382025.1. NCBI lineage: Eukaryota > Viridiplantae > Streptophyta > Magnoliopsida > Malvales > Malvaceae > Adansonia > Adansonia gregorii. The sequence continues at coordinate 36,679 of JBBYHO010155341.1, read as the reverse complement.
GGTCCACCTAACTTTGATGCATGGACACTTAGGAACATGGGCATTTACTAACATTGAGGTAACATGTTTTGCTGTTTTTTAATGGTTATTGACAAAATGTAAGAAATTCAAATTTCAAAAGAAATCATAAATTTAAATTTAAAAATAAAAATGAAATATTGCACAATTATCATAAAATTTGTTGTTCAATTTTACTTCACCAAATTCCTTTAAGATTTTTAATATGAGATTTTTTTGGTAATTAAGTAAATTGATTCGTGATTATTGAAATAAAAAATTCAACACCTTCTAATATATACACATAATTATTAACTTCAAAACAAGAATTAATTCAGTTTTATATACATTTACTTAGTGGAGTTAATGGGAGAGAGTTTGATTTGCAAAATTAAGCTATATTATTACAGCTCGTTCGGGCACACGATGAAATGTGGGCAAAAAATAGACTTTTCATTGGTCTCACTTTCATTCGACTTGAGTTTGAATCACTCCTGATTGTGTGAGATAGGCCCACCGAAGCCTCCAGTTTCATAACTGGATCAGAGGTGATCAATTGGAGGTATAGGGGTTTAGTTGACACCTAGTGGGTGCATGGGAAGCTGAGTCGAAACCCCTTTTTAGCTCTTCATTTTTAAATTTTTTTTTGTTATTTCATTTGTTTAATTTAAATAATTTTTAATATGTATTTTTATTATAACATAATTTTAATAAATTTTTAATATAAATATAATTTTTAATTATTATTCAATATAAATATAAATATAATTTTATTTATATTTTATTTTTAATATAAATATAAGTTTTAATTATTTATTATACATATACATATTTTATTTAATGTCTTTAATAGTTATTTTTTATTTTAAATACTACTGTTACGATTGAATCTAATTATATACCTTACGACTGATTTTAATCTTATTATTATAGTATCCAGCTTTATTACTATAGTAACTAATCTCACTACTATATCTGTTTTTTAATCACACTGCTCGTCTAAATTGAGCTTTAGTAAGTAAATCCTATCTTTTGCATATGTTTAATTTGTTACTTTATGGTTAAGCCGAAGAACAAGTTAAGATACAGCATTGGGAGTTACTAGGAGTATATAAAAGATACCTATGTTCGTGGATTACTGGAATTCGATTTTAATAAAATTCAAATCCTGTTTGATCATTTCTGAGATGAACTTGGATAATTCAAGTTGTGGATTCAAGTCTTCTAATACCTTCTCGAAATATCTTGTGAGCCTAATCAAGATTTTTTATTTTGAATATATATTTATTTATTTTTAATTAATAGTAAAAAATTCAATTCAAACACAAATTATGCACAAATAATAAGTTTAAAATTAAATATAAAAATTAAATTATTTTTTGTTAAATAAATAAATTTAATTAAATTTAAATAATTTATTTTTATCTTGCATTAATCAAATTAAATTTTATAATAAAATTTAATTTAATTTTAAATTATAAATTTTGAGTCGGCTCAAACTCGAACTTTCTTAAGCTAGGTTCGGTTCCATTACAAAGGTAAGGGTTGCAAAAAGTGTTGGATGAGAGAGAAATGCATTATTCCGTGAAATGTGAGTGAGACTCTCAAGTCTTTGGAGGGAACCGAAGACTCCTTTTCGGTGCAGTGTAGTAGAGGGCAAGCGATACTTATCATTTTAGTCAGTACGTGATGATGTCAGCATCATTACGTTTTGTAGTGACGTAACAATAAGTGAGAAATTCATTAAGGCGATATTTGCGTAGAACAAAACAAGAGCCAAAGCTTGACCAAAATGAGCACGTTAGATTTACATTCTCTTTGATTGACACTTCGTTTTCTTGGATTTGCCCCCTTTAACTTTGTCCATAATATCCGCCGCTCCATTTCACACCTCTAGAAATTGCTTGCGCCACCACATTGGCACAATGGAAATCAAACTCTGAAATTAATTCTTTTAATAACATGATCTATTTAACTTTTTACTAAAAAAAAAAATCTTAATTAACAAGCAAAAAAAAATTAATATATCTTTATCAATTGGCATAATATTTTGTGGAATTTTTTGTTAAGGCTTTATTTTCTAAGACACATAATACACTCATATTTATTTTTTTAAAAATATAAATTTAAACTTTTATACAAACAATTTTAGAAGAAATAAAAATAATAATAGCGGATGTTGGAGGCAGCTACATGGGATTTGTTTGGGCATATCAACAAATCCGTGCGGCACGACTTGGAGTCAACCCGTCTACACTTTGTCTGGGTAAGAAGAAGGGGTTTAACAAACGGTAGGCGTCGCGCCACGCGGGAACATGTCGAAGGCCGGACGATGCCCACCGAGTTGACCTGCACGGATCAATTCATGGATGTGACGTAATGCTTCAACTCTCATTATTTTTCCTCGCCTCCTCAATTTCTTAGAAAAATCGCGAAATTTACCCCAGCCATTAAATTTACAGTGACAATATTTTAATGATTTTATTTTTATTTATTTCTTTACGGGAGGAATTTTCAGAGCTAATTTTCTGTTTCTTTATAATGTTGATTGTACATTAAATTTAACTAAATAAGGTTTTTTTTTCCCAGTCTCTTTTTGAGTCAACTAAAGCCAATACAACCTCATTTTCGCTTAGAAAATTGAAAAGAAAAATAATAAATGAAAATTTAGAGGCTCAACTGAAAAGCACAGCTGTCAACTAGTAATTGGAGGAATTTTTAGGGCTTACTTTAGTTTATTGTTTTATGGAATATAGATATCAAAAAGTAAAAGAAAGAAACGAAAATTAACATGAAACAAGGAGAAAATTAAATATCAGGTGTGAAAAAAAGAAAAGTGGATATTGTTTCTAAAATGTCTCAAATGAGAAAAATAGACTTTCAATTTTAAAACAGGTAGAGTTTGTATTATTATAAGTAGCAAAGAAAGGCAAAATAATTAATATTATTAATTTTAACTAATGTTTATAATTTCTTACTTGCAGAAAAATTAAATTTTGTGTAAATAAGAAAAGAGAATAAACTACCCGCAAAAGATTAATTCAGTTTCTTTGTTAATTCCAAAATTTGATTTCTGTGAGTACCATTTCAAAAGTAAAATCCTAAATACACTTTGGACAATATGAAGAAAATATACTCTTAGGATCATCCCAAAAGAAAATTAAGCTCAAACGAAACTTGAAAACACCTGTTATCATATTGCAAAGGAAAAGACTAAATTCTTCATGGAGGAACTAAAAAAAAAAAAAAATGCATTCTTAATTAGCCAATAGTTCTCCTATCCCTTGCCACTCCAATAAGTGAGTGGAGCCCCTCAATTTCCTCTTTGAATTTCACTTCATGGAATCCAAACGGACCTATTTGGGTCTCATTAAACCCAAAACTTGAAGTTTGAAAACAATTCATTTGGTTGCCGTGGTCGTTTCATTGTTGTCAAACAATTGGGGTCGGGGCTTTTAAGGCATGGAAAGCAACGTTGCATTTGCAAAGAAAATGAGCAAGGGTAAGGCTGCTTGGGTTTATATATGGTGCCATAAAAGTCAAAACTAATAAGAAAACACGACAACAATTGGGGCTGTGAACCCTACCACGAAGCTGTGAAGGAATTAAGCTAGTATCAACACTTTTGACTATATATATATATATATAAATTGGACCAAAAGCATGGATTACGACTATGAATGGACGGTGGGTCATCCTCTCCCAGTGGTTTCACGCCCAGCTGCAATATTATAGTTGTGTTTGGGAAAATGCAATCCATGGGCAATACATTCAATCTATTATTTTCAAATATCAATCAACATCTCGATCGAGTGTATATAGACAAATCACTTGCTAGTACTCTAATGGCACAACTCACCACCATTAAGCTTGATGGGTCGAGAGGCATGCAAGCGCACATTATTAAGATGACAAATATTGCAATAAGGCTAAAATCCTTTAGGATGATGGTGGATGACTCATTCTTAATGTAATTTATTTTATAATCATTGCCTTGTTAATATGGGCTTTTTGAATTAATTATAACCCTACTAAGAATAAGTGGAATATTAGAGATCATAACTAAAAAAATGAAGGTAGTCATTTTGTTAAAATCATGGGTCAAAAAAATTGGTAAATGACTTAAGGTCAAGACCAAAACATTTGAAAAGTAAAAAGCACCTACAAAGGACACTAAGACCGATAAGAAGGAAGAAACGATAGATAGGTATCGTTTTTGTAAGAAAGCGAGCATAATCAGAAAAATTCCTCAAAACAGAAGGCTTAGCTCGAAAAGAGAGATAATCTTAATGCCTTTGTTTATTTTTAATCAAACTTACTTGAAGTTCCTCATGATATTTGCTTGATTGCTACTATTCATGTATCCAACATGATTAAGGAGTCCTTATAATCTGAACCACAAACCTAATTAAAGATTTTCTGTTCATGGGTAATCCCATGAAGGCTTCGATTGAAGGCATAGGGACTTATCATTGGTTCTAGACATTGGTTGTTATCTAGACCTATTGTAAATTCCCTCTGTACCATCAATTTCTAGAAATTTGGTTTCCTTTTCAAAATTGAATATTTTTATGTTTGATGTTAAATTTGGATATAGTAGTTTTAGTTTATTTAACACCACTAATTTTTTTGGTTTGGTATTCTTATTGATGTTTTATATAAATTGAAACTTGATCATGATTTTTTTTGAATCCTTATTGTTCATAGCAATATTGGAATTAAAGGTAGCATGGTAAATGAAAATTCTGCTTGTTTGTGGCATAACCTTTTGGTTCATATATCCAAAGAAAGGTTAAAAATATTAGTAAAAATGAGATTTTGCCAAATCTAAATTCTAATGATTCAGACTTATGTGTGGATTGCATAGGAAAGCAAACTGAGCATATTAAGAAGTGCCACAAGACGTATCTGGCTTTTTGAAGTACTACATGTCAATTTATGTGGACTTTTTAATGCTCTATCCTTAGGTGAATAAAAGTATTGTCATTTTTATCAACGATTTTTCATGTTATGGATATGTTTAATCTAAAGTAGTAAATGCTTTTAAATTGTACGTAGATGGGTTAAAGGCAATTAAAGATGAAAGTGATAATCATAAGATTTGATAGAGGTGGTAAATATTTTGGGGAACCTAATGAATTAAGACAATGTCCAAGTTTATTTACAAATTTCCTCAAAAAACTTTGCATAAGTGCTTAACACACTATACTAGGCACACTTTAACAAAATGGTGTGGTAGAAAGGCATAACCAGGTATTACTAGATATAGTTAGGAGTATAATGAGTAAACTACTTATTACCTAAATTCTTATGGATGTATGGGCTTAAAACTGCTATGTTTTTATTAAATAGGGTTCATAGTATGGTAGTCCCAAACTAGAAGGAAACCTAAGATTATGCATATAAATGTTTGGGGTTGTCAAGTGGTCATGATAATTTATAATTCACATAAAAAAGGGGATTGTTAAATGACTAGTGGTTACTTTATTAGTTACCTTGAGAAATACAAAGGATTTAGATTTTATTGTCTAAACTATAATCTAAGAGTAGTTAAAACTAATCATGTTGATTCCTTGAAACTGATAAAGTTTGTGGGAGAGATGAATGACAACTTGTAGACATATGGGAAATTGGTTTTGATGTTTCTTTACCCATAAATGTCCCTTTATCCATAACAATTTCTAATATTGTTCTAGCCATTGAAAAACATTTTCAAAATGGTACACAACAATTAAATGATGAAACTTCTCAAGAAGAAACCAATCAACATGGATCTAATATAAATGAACCATAAGGAATGCCATTAAAAAAATCTCAAAGAGAAAGGAAATCGGCTATTCCAAATGATTACATAGCTTATTTACAAGAGTCAAATTTTGAAGTTAGAATCATAAAGATTTGATTTCTTTTCGAAGCCATAGAAAGTATTGAGTTTGATAGATGGTTTAGATGCCATGAAAAATGAGTAAAATTTCATGGAACATAACAAAGTCTAGGATCCTGTAAATTGCTAAAAGTATATATACGAGTCCAATATTAATGGGTCTTTAAGACTAAGTGCGACTTAAATGATAGTATTATCAGTATAAAGGAACAATTGTTGTGCAATGATGTACTAAAAAAAATGGAATTGATTGTTCTCGGCAACGCGCCTTGCCTTCATTGCAAAATGGGAATGCACGCAACTTAAGAATATTTTTACGAGTGGGAAATAATAAAATATTCTTGACAAGTAAAAGTCTTCTTGATCGACACTCGTCTTTTGTAACTTGGGAGAGGGACTGTCAGATGAATTGCTCATCTAATTGGTCTTGATTAACCACCACAAAATGGCCAACACTTAGAGTCGCTATCGATCATTTGGGCTAGGCATGATTGGATGTCTATTGAAATCGACGTTCTAAGTCACGAAACATGAGACATTGATTCCATGGTCTACATGGTCTGGAGATTCGACGTTGGGTTCAAGAGTTGGTTACATGCAAGAAGGTGCAACCTTTCCTACAATGCTCGAAATTAATACGTTTTTATCTATATCTTAACTTAGTTTCGATTCCTTTTGATTTGACTTGTCTCTATTTAAATATATTCCCCCTTGTTATGCATGAATTTGAATAAAGAAGATCGAATTTTAGATAAAAAACTTGAATCATGTATGCACCTTGGAGAGATAGAAATATAAGGATTTCATTAAAATCTTCTCCGAATTCAATTTTTGAAACTTGAATATTTTGTTTCAAGCATTAGAGAGATACCAACATGAAACATTACCTTATAATTATTGAAAAAAAATTGCAATTTTGAAAAGATGAATGCAAATTAAACGCCAAAAAAGGAAACATGTTAGTAAGATGAAAAATAAATAATATTGCATAAAATAAATCACACAAAAGAAGGAAGAGTGGAAGAAATGATCAGAATATATCTCGTAATTGTCATCAGTTATCTAGAAATAAACGTCTTGACAATTTTGGAGATGCATTATGAAAATTGGGTTTGAATTTTGAAAAGTCCTGAGGGAATCTAGGAAGAAAAAATTATTTTTTTCTTAAAAATTTTGAGAAAAATGAGATTAACAAATTTAAATTGATCAAATTTAACTATTTCTTAACAATTTTGAAAAATGTGGTTAGAGTATCCCTTGAAATATAGGGTTAGAGTACTCTTGAAGATGATAATTTTAATGACTCTTGAAATTTAAATGACATTTATAAAAGTGGGGGTGGAGTATCCCGTCAAAAGATGAGGTTAGAATATCCCTCAAAAGATGAGGTCGGAGTATCCTTGTAGATGAAAACTTTGATGATTTTTGAGAGATAAGCTCGAAAGATTTATCTTGATAGAGGTTCAGTGATTTCTTAAGAAAATGACATCTTTCACAAATTTTTGACAAAACAGGTGATCTTTGATTAAAAAGGAAATCGATAAAAATAGAGGTGACATGATAAAAATTGCTTATGCCTTGACCTAAACCTATAGGGTCGACACACATATTTTGAATTGAAAGGAATCATCGGTGCCACTTAGAGACATTCAAATATCTCAGAGTGGGAATTTGAGAAAATTAATTAATTTCAGCTAATGTTGAAAATAGAGGATAACATCACATTGTCCCCCTTTTGAATTTATTTCGAGAAATGTTAAGAGCCAGGTGAGGTGCCATTAGAAAAATTTGTTGATAAGGTTTAATGTGAAAATATTCTGAAAGTCTCAAAAAATCCCCTTCCAGGTAGAAATAATTTTTGAATTTGGGTTAAGCATGACACTAACAGCACGTGTAGAGGAAAGGGTGTGGCTAAATTAGGAAAATCATTCTAGACTCATTCAAAACCGTTAAATTGCAAACAGTACCTTTACTGAAAGAGAATTTCATGAAATTCTTAGGAAAAATATTAAAATTCAAAAAAATCATTTGATGGACCAAAATAGTCCAAATAGAGTGTAGGTTACTGATTATAGGGGTTTTGGATAGAATTGATTCAAAAAATCATTAAAACGATCCAAAGGCAAACTAGATGCTATTAGAAAGGTAATTCAGTGTCCTTTTAGGGAAAAATATCATGAAATTCTATAAAAAAAAAAGATTGTCATTCAAAATGATTTTTCCATTCAAGATTATAGTGCTGCCATGGTAAGAACAGGGGAGCTTTCAGTTTTCCCAGGTTTCTTAGCTCTAGACTTGAGCCATGGACACTCGAATGTCCATGATAGTAGGGAAATAGTGACACGAGCTTGACAAGTTCATCTTACAACCTTGAAGTGATTTGGGACTATGAAATAACCCATTGACCATATCACAAGGACTTTGGGCAAGAAACAAGGCACAAACAACTTGGAATGAGAAAAAAAAGTATTTTATTTTTGAAAACAAGAATTTTGACCTCAAAAACCTTTGAATCCAAACATAAAGACTTGATTTTCTCCCAAGATAGGAAGACCAATGAGACAAAAAACCTTAAGTCCATGTTAATCCTCATTTATTGAGGTTAACATGGCTTTAACTTGGGCTAACTTGGGCAAGCTTTTAGAAAATCAGATTTTTTACATCAAACAAGTAAGCATTTTGACAAACATGAGATGAATCGAACATGAAATTCATGTAAATAGGCATGGATAACATGTTTATACATGGAAAAATGGCATTTTGACATGATATTAGTAACAAAAAATGCAAGAAAACGACAATGGAATGCATGGAAATATTAGTTTCAGGAATAACAACAAGAGTTATGCCATGGAAATGTTGCGAACATACTTAAATAAGGATGAATAACTAGCTAGAATTTCATGGCAACAGCACAATATATTTTAAAGAAAAGTTAAGCACATGGAAACAAAGAAACATGCTAGCGGGGTTAATGAAGCATGAAATATCCTAAGTCTACCATATTTAAGGCCACAAAATGCATGAGTTTTCCTAGAAAAGGGTTGTAGTTACATGGATTTTTGGCTTGCTAAAGTGATGGGGATGATGAAAAATAGAAAATAAATGAAAAAAATTAAAGAAAATATACGAATAAGTCTTAAACCTTAGCCTTTCCTTTTAGTAACAACTTTGAGTTCACTGTCCCTTTCTTTTTTCTTTTTATTTAGCAAGACAAGGATGAAAAGAAGCATATTTTAGGTTTTAGTGTGGATGAAAAGGAGTTTTAAGGATGAAAGTAAGAGAAAGAATGAGTTTTTGGAGATTTTTTGGTCGGGGTTTGGAAGAACTATAGGAATGGACTTTTTGGCTAATGGGTAGAGGGTAATGAAATAGTGTTTTTTGGAGTATTTTTTGTCTGTTTTGTTGAGCCAAAGTTGAGTTTCTTATGAGCAAGTGATCAACCAGGTTTTGAAGGCCAAAAGTAAAGGCAATTTTGAATTTTTCTTAATGTACCATGGGGGCAGCGCTGAGTATTATGCTTAACTAGCCAAAACTCGTTGGCTGACATGATCTGAGTAGTGGAACAGAGTTGTTGGTGAAGTTTGCAGATGAAAAAGATCCAACCTTTCCCTTGAACAAACTAGTTAATCTATGAAAATGCCCCATTTTCAAGCTATTTTGGGCCTCAAAATTTGTTATTACCAAATCATAAGTCCAAAGTTAAGGTCTAGTATGAATTTTAATTATTTTTATGCCAAAAATGTGTTTAAATTGGATTTTTAAATCAATGATGAAAAATTTAAAAAATAGCATGAACTGGGCAAAAATGCATTAATGCATTGATACAATGCAAATTGTATGAACACATTTGGATAGAAAACCTAGAATGTATCGATACAATTACTTATGTATTAATACATTTTGTCCAAAAATAAAATTTTAGATACTGCCAAGCCTTGTATTGATACATTTGGCTAATGTATCGATACATAAAGAAAAAGTCTCGATACAAGCCCTATTTGTATCAATATAACCTGTAAAATTTTGAATTTTGATGACAATGAGGCTCCATATCAATACATCTAAGCCATTTATTGATACATTCATGCAAAAATGTGAATTTTTTTATACCTTTGACTCTTCGAAAACCTCACCTTAGTTAGGAATGATAGATGATTAACCTGTGCTTGTCCGTATTACCTTATTAACACCTCAAATAATGACCTTTGATGCCTCCTTCTTACATTTTTCTTTAATACAACCTTAGGCATTTCAAACTTTCCCCCAAAAAATTTTCTACCCAGTGTTATGTTTCTTAATAATGCTTAGCAACACGACACTTGATAATCGTTCCCATTTTTTATGTTTAGTTTTTTAATATTATTACTTTTTGGTTACGTCCCGGGATGCCAGAAATTGGCCTAGACAAAATGGGGTGTCTATAATTGTAAAGAAAAGTTCTCTTAGTTTCAAAGAAAGATCCATTAACAATTTTTTTATAACATTGCTAGCTCATTATAATTTAGAGTCACATCATATGCACGTGATATCAACTTTTTTCAATAGAGAACTAAAGGAAGAAGTTATATGGACCAACCTGAAGGTTTTTTAATAGAAAGATAAAGTTATACAGTGTGTAAGCTTAAAAGCAACGTATGAACTTAAACAAGCTTCTTGATAATGGTGTCTCAAGTTCAATTATAATATAAAGTCTTTTGGATTTAAGAAAAACATTGTTGGCTAGTGGATATACCAAAATATCAGTAGGAGCAACTTTATTTTCTTAGTTCTATATGTTGTTGACAATTTACGTACTATTAATTATTTGAGCATATTACGTGACATGAAAGATTTTCTCTTTAGGATTTTTGAAATGAAAGATGCATCCTAATTGAAATATTTCAGGACATATCACAAAAACTATTAGGATTGTCTCAAAAGGATGCAAGGAAAGAATTTTAGAGAGCTTTAACATGGACAAATGTTTAGTTGGAGCTATTCTAATATAGAACAAGGATAAATTTAATCTTATACAATGTCCACAGCATGATGTAGAATGTATGGGAATTGAATCAATTCCATATGCTTCTATTTTAGGCAATCTAATGTATGTGCAAACTTGTACAAGATTAGATATTGGCTTTCTATTTTAATGTTGGGTAAGTACCAAAGTAAACTTGGAATTGAATCACTAAAAAGCTACAAAGAAGTTTTTAAGGTACATGCGAGAAACAAAGAATTACATGCTAATATGTAGGAAATCAAACCACGTAGAAGTGATTGATATATACAAATTCAAATTTTGTGGGATAACTTAATTAGCTAGGAGCAGTATTGTGGAAAAGTAACATGTAAGCTACCATTGCTTCATCCAGTATGGAAGTGGAGTTTATGACATGTTTTGAAGCCACAATGCATGTATTATGGACGTGAAATTTTATTTTTGGGCTTGAGGTAGTCAACAACATTACCAAGTCCATGAAAATTTAATGTAATAGTTCTACTACATATTTTTCTCTAGAAAATGACTAATATTCAAGATTTGCCCAATATATTAAGTTAATGTATTTTGTCATAAGGTTTAGGAACAAAGAGTGTTTATCAAGCACATTAGAACTGATCTCATGATTGTATATTCTGTAACTAAGAGTTTACAGCCTAAGACATTTCAATAATATGTATAGAGAACGGCTCTTGGTTGTATTGACGAATAATGCATTTATGGTCATTTTGATATCTAAGCTCAATAGTTTGTTTTGGACATACATTAATGAATTAATATTTCTCCTAATGTGTACATATAATTTGTATTTTGAGTAAATCGAAGGTTTCTATGAGACATAATTACTGACCATGATAAAATATACATATTTCACTTATGTACCTTCTATGGTAATTTACTAGTGTAGTGCTATGTCAGAAGAAGTATCTGACTCAAATAATGCATAACTGCTATAACTCGTACTTAGTGATTTATCATAATATAGTAATTATGGTGAACATTATGTAGAGATTTGTTATTTTTATACGCTCCATAATGTTTATGCTATTGAAGGTTAATGTTTACCAGATCATCAGACCAAGTGGGAGAATGTAAGATAATGGTCTAGTAATTACGGGATGACTATCAATTATGGTTAATGATCAGTTATTCTCTTAAGATAATTGACATATTGATCATTTAATTTATCTAACAGTAAATTGTATTTATCCTTTAGTGACAAACAAATCACAACAGTTCATTTGGATACTTGATGGATGTTCTAAATTAAAAATAGAGACAAAATTAAATTGGTCATCTCCCTATCTATTAGGGTTACACAAATATTTAGTTTCTATCAAAAAATATCTTGGGTAATAGAACTAAAGGAGAGAAACCAATTTACTCATGAAGATCAAGGTTTCAATTATGGCATCTTTATCTTCTACACAGTTAAGTATGCTTTGTAAGAGTGAGAATTATGTTTTCAAGATCTTAAAATGTTTAGTTATTTGTATGCTCAATAATATTTCTGGATTATGTTTTATACTTTTAGCTAGACATAAATCCATACATTAACAAGATGCACAATAAAAGTTTATAAAACGATGTTTTTTCATTAATTATTCAATAGGCAGTATATCTATTTTAGAGTCGAAATATATTTACTAATTAGCTATTTTCTTAAATGCATGAACAAGATTTATTTACTTAAATATGCTCGCAGATATATAAATAAATATTAATTGGTATTTAACATAATCAAGTTATTGCAAAATACATAGATTGAGGGTATTAACTCATAAGAAAAGCTAAAATTTTTAATAAAAAATTGAAAAAACTTGAACTATATGATAAAATATTATTAAGCTAAAATGATATAAAAGTAATTAAAATAAACATAATCTTGATATCGTGGCTAAACAAACAATCAATTTGGTAAATTTTTTAAAGGGCAATAAGAAATTAGCCTTTACAATTGGTTATCATCATATTAAACCTTTTCAAAACACTGATGTGGCAATGAATGCTTAAAAAAAGTTTAATTTAAAAAGCATACCATTTCACAGTTGATAAGAATTTGAATTAGTACTATTATAGTCGTAATTGACAAATTTAGTATCCTTAACATTATTTTGATGTTTTGTTTGTTAATGATAAGAAATTACCTTTTATCCAAGACAAATTACTTTGCATTGGTAATTTAATTCATATCTAATTTCAAATATGCTGTAGCTACAAAATCAGTGATTACTGAAATTAAAAATAAAATTGATTGAGAAATTCATGTGAAAAGCAAAATGAAAAAGTAATTAATGTAATTGCATGCATTACGAAAAAAAAGGTGTTCCTTTCGTATTTTTGGTTAATTTATTATATTTTGTAACTTTAAGCTTCACAGGAAATAAAAAAAAAAAGCACCAACAAAGGTGGGAAAGGGAAAAGATGTCAATACTTATGTTAGATAACTCTTTATTAACTAGTCTGTTTAAATAATAAATGATAGGTTTGTTGTTATCAATTAAGATAATTTTAATTATTTTAATTATCCGATAACAAATTTCATATTTGATATTTAAAAGAATAGTTTACTTGACACGTCATTAAATTAATATTGTACTTGATAATTATTTACATTGATAAATAAATAGTTTGTTTTATTGGGATAAGTATCGTTTGTCTTTTGTCCAATTAGACGCAGAATTTTATCACATGCTGATACAAGATAATGAGTTCTAGGTTAGAATTTTTTTTTCTTTTCAAATTTTAAAAATAATAAAAAAGATGGATTTATAGTTTTATCATTATAAACTTTACTTTGAATGAAAGAGGAATCTTTGTTTGATGTTTACAAAACAGATTTAAATTTGAATTTTGGGATTTAATGAGTTGGTCAGATATAATTTTATTTATACTTTATATATTATTAGGACAAAATACTTACATAAACATCTATGTCGATAAAAAATTTAACTAAACAAACTTATACTTTGTAGTGTTATATAGATATAATTTTTCAAGCTTGAAAGATCAAGTTCATGACCAAGAAAAGAAGAATAAAATGACAATAAGTATAATGAAGTTGCTTATGTTAACTAGAAGTGTCTATAGGTCAAGTTAGATTAGGATTTGATCGGGTTTAATCATATATTGACATCATATATTCACATTTACTTGTCCAAACTTGATACAATCCAAAATATGGGTCTTAAAATTTTGCCATTTATAAATGAGTAGTCCAAACTCATTTAGACTCATCAGTAAATATTATTATTTTTAAATAAAAATCATGTCATTTTTTGCTTAATCTTTACTAATTTAATTTTTTTTCTTTTGTTAAGTTTTAAAACATTTATTTAACATATATTTTTTTAATATTTATGCTATGTCATAACATGTCGAACTTGAATTCGAATATCAGAGCAAAAAGATTTATCTTATTCGGAGTAAGGGTTAAGTTGTCATAGTAAATCGCTTATCTAACTTTTCTCATATGGTCGTTATGAAATAACCATGAAATTAAAGATGATAGCAATCTTTTCGAGCTATGTGTCATCAGTCATTCATTGGAATTCATCTTTTAAGGATTTTGAAACCTTTAAAAATGGATTCTAAACTTTGGATATAAACCAAAAAGTGTTTGGGTTTGGGAGTCAGTTATGCATCGGTAAGGATTAGCACTTTAGAAAGCCTATATGACTTGGTACTTGTTAATCATGTGCTATCCTAGATCTTGACTAAGATTGATTCTAATTTTCAATGTTTAAAATAATTCTCATCTTCTAAATGAACAATTTTATTTAGGGATGAATCGTGTATCAACATTTAGAGAAGGAAAAGCTTTTCTTACTCCCTGGCAAGCTGAGAAAGCACGAAAGTTTTATTTTTATTATTTTTGGAAATTTAGATTCAGGCATTTTAAGGAGGGTATTCTATTATTGATGATAATCGATGAAATACTCCCAACAGCTTGGTAGAGGCCCATGGATTATTTTAACTTGGGAATATAGCTTCTATTGTTAGCTGGAACATGAATGTGACCTTACGTATGCTCCCAAATTCATTATTGTGAATGCATAAATATAAGAGTAATGAGATATAAACAATTACAAATAGAACCAAGAAAATATCAATGAAGTCCCTATATTTTAAAAAGAAAATAGTTTATTTTATATTTGACGATAATCATGTAAGCACTTTGCATTGGAGAATTCTTTAATCTCCTTGGTGGCCTAGCTAAATGTAGAGAATTATTCTTTCGTATACTTGCAAAGTAAATATGAGGCCTTATTGTGAAAATAATTCCAAGCATATTTCCCAAAGTAGCCCAATAGAATTGCTTGGAATTGTTTTGCAATAATCTCATCATACTAAAAAATGATTTAAGAACTAGACCTTGGTTATGCATGTGCTTTTCATTTGCAAAGAGAATATCTGAGCATCCATGAGAATGTTAGAATTGCTTTATAAAACTTCGATTGGATTGGCTTTGCTCCTATTTGACTAAAAATTAACCCAAATGCCCTTAAAAGTGATGTAAATGATCGAAATCTTGTAAGGGTACTTTATGCTCAAATTGACCAAAATATCCTTAAGGGCTAGTTTTATGCTTAAAATGACCAAAATATTCATAAAGAGTACTTTTATGCCTAAAATAACAAAAAAAACCCTTAAAAACTTATAAAAGGACCAAAATACCCTTAAACAACTTAAGATACTTTTAACTTAAAATAACCAAAATGCCCTTAAAAGACACTTTTTGACCTAAAACCCCTAAAAATGATGAAAATAATAAAAATAACCTAAATGCCTAAATGACTAAAATACCCTTAAAAGGTACTTTTTATGCAAGATGACTTAAATGCCTTTAAAAGTGATATAAATAACCATAGTGCCCTAATTAATTCAAATGACCATTTTACCCTTTAGAAACAAGCCTTGGATGAAACTATCCTTTCCCACACATAGGTTTAGCTAAGGCATAAGACAACCTAAAGTTTGATTTTTTACGAAACGAAAATAAAAGTGAACAAAGTTAACATATTTAACCCTGAAAGACATAATCCAACCTTAAAGATTTTATTATATTTGTATTTTAAAGGTTAAGGGTTATTAGTTAATGCTAACCAACTCATAATCCAAAATACTAAAGCCCACAATGGATTAGCTTTTAAAGGCCAAAAGCCTTAATTTAAACTATCGCCTAAGCTTGGAAAGTTCAATTCATCAAGTAAAAAATTCCTTGTTAGTAACCAACCAAAATAAAAATTTGCACGAAATAGCAACCAAAAGCAACATATTTTTGAAATAGGAGAACTTTTGAAAGAAAGAAACGTTTTTTATTAAAGAAAAAAATTTTTATTCAAAGAAAGATTTCAATGACACTACCTTTACAACAAAGCTACCTTACCTCAATCACATCAACAAGAAAGCATAATGAAAATCTATGACTCAAAGAAAAGAAAAAAACTACCTTTTCAAGTTGAAAGTTCTTTCTTTTTCCTTTTTTCTATTTTGTTTTCTTTTCTTTCAATGGATAAGGAAGTAACCAAAATGGCTAAGTATGGCTAGTTAGAATTAGCCTAGTATAGCTATTTTGAATTGGCCAAGGGATTTAAAACCCTTTAGTTGAATGCCTTATTTTTTGCCCTTAAACTTTTATTTTTTAGGGTTTTTTTACCTTCCCTTGCATTTCGATTGCCATTCAAAGTCTCCTCCATATAAGTGTATCATAGTTGGCTACTTTTCCTTTAATCTTGGATCCAAAAGCTCCTCATTAGCTCTTTTTTGGCATGCCTAATGAAGCACGCCATGTGGTTGTATGTCTTCCAAAAGAAAAAAAAATCATCTTTTAATCCTAATTGGTCCTATGCATGGAAGAAAAGTCCTTATTGATTCTTTTTTGTTCCAAGAATGTTTCAAAAGTTTTACTTGATTCTTCTTGCCTAGCATCATGGTAGAAAACTTTCCTTGATTCCTATTGGTTCCTATCATGGTAGAAAAGTTTTCAATAATTCTTATTGGTCCTTATATTGGTAAAAATATTTTCCAAAGTTCCTAGTGGTTAGAATCAAAGTCAAAACACTTTCATGCCTATATAGCATTTTTGTAATTCTCACCTATTTTAAAGCAAAGTATACAAGTCAAAGAAGTATTTTTTTAAATTTTAGTTAGCTCTAAGAAATGGTTCAAAAGTCAACATGCTTACGTAGGCATTTTCTTTAATTCTTATTGGTTTCTAATTCTAGTGAAAATGTCCACAAATATAAATTAGCTATGTAGTTAGACCTTGACTCTTCAACCATGTCAAATTTTGACTTTTTTCTTGATTTTGATAACTTTTTTCTCAATTTTTGTCGATTTTGACTAATTTAGTTGTTTTGACCATGCTTAACTGATTTTGACATAAATTTACCTACTCGACCAATTTTGCTCAAGTTTGACCACATTTGATCACTGGCTAATTTCGACCAATCTAACCTTGTCTGACTAATTTGATTGATTTTGACCACTTTGACCCATTTTGACTAAGTTTGGCGAACATGGCTTTTTAGACTAACTTTGATTGAATTTGACCAATTTATTCGTTTAGGGCTTTTATAATAATTCGTAGGTAATTAAGGTGTGACATTCTTAGGGAAGCACTAATCTTTGTGCTAAGAAAAATAATTTTAGGGCTTTGGGTAAAATTAAGTGTCTAAAGCCACCACTCTTTACCTATTATTAAGAATCAAGAATTAGAAAAGACCATCGATAACAATTTTATTTCGATGTAAGAGTAATTTTTTTAGGTTTTTTTTCCTAGCATTAGAAAAAAGAAGAAAAGCAAAAAAATATGCTAGATTTTAAAAAAAAAAAGAAAAGGGAGCTTAATTTATTTGAAAATGAGTATGATTTGGAAAAGAAAATACTTCAACAGCAATCTTAAAGCTTGACCCATTTTAAAAATGAGTTTAAATTTAAAAAGAAAAATATTTCAATGGTAATCTCAAAGCTCAAACCATTTGAAAAAAGAATTTTAATTTTGAAAAG
Source organism: Adansonia gregorii (assembly GCA_038382025.1). Taxonomy (NCBI): domain Eukaryota; kingdom Viridiplantae; phylum Streptophyta; class Magnoliopsida; order Malvales; family Malvaceae; genus Adansonia; species Adansonia gregorii. The sequence goes on along the minus strand of JBBYHO010155341.1, from coordinate 18,803 downwards.
ACTATTTCAAAGGTAATCTTTAAGCTTGACTTTTTTTTGAAAAAACTAGTTCGATTTCAAAAAGATAGATAGCTATCCCAAAGCTTATATATTTTCAAAATGAGCTCAATTTTGAAAAAAAAACTTCGATAGTAATCTTGAAAATTGACCCTATTTAAAAAATAGGTTCCATTTTGAAAAAAATACTTAGATGATAGACTTGAAGCTTGACCTTTTTTAATAAAATAGATTCAATTTTGAAAATAAAATATTGCAATGGCAATCTTAAAGCTCCAACTATTTTGAAAATGAATTTAGTTTTGAAAAAGATATACTTTGATAGCAATCTCTAAGCTTGGCTTATTTGAAAAAAATGAGTTTAATTTTGAAAAAGAAATACTTTGATGGCAATCTTGAAGCTCAAATTATTTGAAAAAAGAAGTATGATTTTAAAGAATAAACGTCTTATTTTTTTAGACTATTCAGATTATGATCAACAAATGTTATTATGTCGATAAAATACTGGGTAGGTATGTAAAAGTTTAGCAATGCAAGTTCTCTAAAGGAAAGGTCCCTCTGCAATGCGATTGGCTCTAATCCGTGATTGGTTACATTCCATAAGTTTTCTAATTTTTTAACAAAAATCCATTTTTTAAATTCTTTTGAAGCCTTTGCATCACTATGAAGCTAATTGTCCTTTATTTTTCAATGTACCTTGAAGTCCAATTAAAATTTAAATCTTTTCAACAATATTGTGAATGATATTCCTTTTCCAAAGAAGAAATCCAGTTGATCCTATTAATAAGGTTCTGTCCTTGCATAAACATAATTGTCATATATAATCTACAAGGCTTAGACATATGGGCAATTGGCTTTAGTGCTAGTGGAAGAATGTGAATGTGAGCCTTGCAAGCCATCTAGGTTACTTATATTACACTAGTTTTTAATCATTTCATGTATTATGCATTATATTTTATTTAATGTAAATGAGGTATTTCTTTATCCATATCTTTTGTTATAATTATTATTAATGACTTTTGCAGATAAAGCTTATGAAACCATTAGCCTTGCAAAGGAATTGTAAAGAGTTATAAATGTAAGATCCTTATGCATCATAGTCGTATTTATAAAACCATTCTTGATCATCATATTGTAAAGATAAGGCATTAAGAATGTATAAAGATTGACATATACTAACCTTCATGCATATGATGCATGTAACTAATCTTATGAGTTAAGTATAGTGATGCTTAGCGATAAAATAGTATGCTTGTCATGGTTACAAATTCAGTAAACATGATCCATTTTGAGATATCTATTTAATATTTCATTGAAGTGTTTATAAAACACTTTGATGTGTGAGTAATGTAAATAAACTTTAAACATATGCCGCTAGGTCACTTTGTATATGGATTCTCATACTTAGAGGTCATCATGAATGAGTCCATGGGAATGGATTCCTATGGTAGGGTGGATATGAGCATACACCTAAAGCACACTACAGGTGGATGGGTGGTATAAAGTGGATTCATCACCTTAAGTGATATAAGGACATATCTTATTTGTTCTTGGCTCGTGTTAACTTAGAAATACTAGGATAAGGCAATATTGATTATAGAGTTAACACATAAAGGCTATAGGACTAACATGGAAAAGGCTAAGTATAATCACTAAACCATGTTCTTGTTTAATCTAAGATATATGATTAAATGATCAGATTACAATGACATATTGCACACTAAAAGACTTGTTAAACTATAATGACTATCCTAGCATTTGGGTTGTCATGATGCATTGATAGATGCTTCATTTGGTCTATAAATATATATGTTCTTAACTAATTTTTATATTTATTAACCATATGTTAAGTGCCTAATGGTCAAACATATAAAGCTAATTTTATGGAATAAAAATGAGACCAGTTAAATTACATAATGTTGAAATGTTAATTCATAGGCTTAATTGAAATGTTTATTAAGGGAAAGGCTAAAGTGAATTAGCCCATTAAAGCTAATATGGGCCAACCCTAGGTATAAATACTTAATCATGCTGTCCCTTGCCAAATGATTTTAGTCTTAGTTGTTTACCTTTCCCTAAGATAATAATTACGATTTGGAGAAAAATAGTTCTATTTATCTTTCCTATTTTGATTTCAAGAGAGATAATGCAAGAGACAATTTGTAAAACCTATACTGCTAGCATAGTTATCGACTAAACAAGGTTTCTCTTTTTTTTTAAGATTTCTAGAGTCACTCATGTGGTAACTATTGGAGGTTGAACACATAGATGGTTTTGCTTTGCGATAACCAAGCTCGATGTGCAAAAAATAATGGAGATGGAAATTTGGCTAAGGGAATCATCAATCTCTTGGCTGAGGTCTATTTTTCATATTCATTGTTTTACAGTTTTTCTTCACCTAAGTTTGATCAAGACACACAAGTCATCCTATTTCCAATTCTAGTAACATTAGTCACTATTTGTACTTTTGTTTTTCGTAGGTATTACATAGACCATTATTTGATGAATGTTAGTGTTCGGGTTTCTTTACAAAAGGTCCCTCTATTTATCAATTTTTATATTTACAAGTTATTTAAATCTAGGGATAATGCCAACAATGGCCCTTAAACTTCGTCATAATTTTCAATGTGGTACCTCTATTTTAATAATGTCAATTTAAGTACTTAAACTATTCCACCCTCTATTAAAGTAGTACTCAGGTTAACAACATTAGGGTTTTTCATAATTCCTTCTTGATAACCAATTAAAACGTGACAAGTGTTATGTTATTTTGTTAAATTTTGTAAAAAAAATGTTAACAAGCACATTTATTTTGCAATTAAAAAATTGTCACCGTTCTTTTAACCCTAACCCTAACCCTAACGTTTTATCTTTCCCTTTTTTCTTCTTTTCTTTTTTTAGATACAAAGACTCCTAAAAACAACCCTTTTTACTTCTTTACCAGCCCAAGTTGTTGGTTCAATCTCAAATGTCTTTTCTTTTTCTTATCTTTAGCTAAAGAGTTGTAGGCTACAAAAGTTGCTTTTCCTTATTTCTAATGACACCAAATAGAGGCGATAGGTGAAATGGAATAGTTTTGGAGATGAAGAAGAAGAAGAAGAAGAAGAAGAAGAAAAGAAAAAGAAGAAGAATGGTGAAAAAAATGAATGGTATTTCGAGAATGGGGAAAATTTTTTTAATGACTTCATTAAAAAAAACAAAATTTAATTCTTTTAACAATTTTATAAAAAAAATTTGTTTTCTTAATTTATAAAATTATCTATTTTATAGAATTATTTTATAATATTTGTAAAATTATCCCTTGCCCAAAATTACACAACCCTAATCCCATCTTTCTTTGGTTTTCCAAGATTTAAAGCTTTCATTACAAAGCTCACATCGAAACGAAAGGTCTCAAGAGTTCTACTTCAATCTTTCATAACAAACAATTCTTTCCTTTTATAACCCCTTTGGTTATTATAGCAGCATGGCTAGGATATGAATAATAACTAGCCGAACTTAGAAGGGTGAGTGCACCCTTCATTCCTATATATATTTAGATATCATTAATTTTTTATGTTTAGGGACTGAGTTATCGAGATGAATTGCTTCCTCGACTTAGCCCTCAAATGACCATTTGCTTTGAAGTCGCCACTAATTTATTTTGGTTAGGTCAGATTGGTCTCCTATTGGAATTCGTATTTCGATGGTTATGAAACCTATGCAAACAAACTCCACGATCCATTTTCATACCGAAAATCGTGCGAAAAGGTTAAAGAGTTGGTTACAATCACGAGTAAGGATCAATTCCTCTCATGATGCCTAAAAATTGATGCCTTATTAATTACATTTTACTTTAAAATTTGACTTTTATTTTGTTTTAGCATTAGATATTCAATTGTAATTCGAGTACTTCAAATCTTCCCAACCCAACATTTATTATTCTGTTTGAAAAAATAGATTGTTAATATTTTTAAAATCAAAATATCTTTCACATCCCATCGAAGGATTGGAGGAATACAAACAACCAAAAAATCTTCCTTATCTTATTGAATAACTGGAGGAATATGAAAGGTTTTATTTTTAGAAAATGTGAAAAATATCTTTTACACCCCCCAAATGACTCCAGGAATACAAAATGTTTTATTTTTATGAAATTCAAAAAATTTTGATTTCACTCATTAAAAAAGGATATCTTATTATTAAAATAATCTATAAACCCTTCCATATGCTAGAAGATATTCCATGATCATTTCAACATCGAAGATATTGCTTTAATTTTTAAAAATTTTGATTTTATCAAAAATAATAAAAAAAATCCTAATGCCCAGTTTTGATGAAAAGTATGAAACTACACTCTAGGGACTCAGACTTGGTTGAATAGATCAAAATGTCACCTAAAGTGCACCTTCGACATGGAAGTTTTCGTGCCTACAAAGAACTTGGTTCCAAATTAAATTATGAAAAGTCCCTAAGGTATACTTTTGACATGAAAATATCATGGTAACCCCAAAGGACTAAATATTATTCTAAAAAGACAAACCTATTGTCATAACATGGCCTGGATACAAATCCTGACTAGCTCAACTTAAAAGGTTAGTGTACCCTCGCTCTTATATATATATATATATATCTATATGTCATTATTTTTCTATTTTTAGGGGCCATATCATTATTATTTTCCTATTTTTTGTACTTGGGGACAAGTTATCGAGATGAATTGCTCACAACCCTAGATAGTTAAAACGACTATTGAACTTGGAGTTGTCACTACCCTATTTTAGCTAGTGAGATTGGTCACCTGTTGAGTTCGTATTTCGAGGGTACAAAACCCTTGAAAGCAAACTCCAAGGTTTACTTTAATACCATAGATCAAGTGAAAGGGTCTGGGAGTCAATTACAATCACGAGTAAGGATTGACCCCTCTCATGATGCTTGATAATCAGTACTTATTAATCATGTGTTAATTTAAGGCTGAGTTTTGTTCGGTTTCAATGTTTGATATTTAATTATAATTCTAGTGTAACAAAATAAAATTTTTTATGAAATAATTCTATTGTTCCCTATAAGAAAATCGGTCTTTTAATATTTTTAAAAATTAAAATATCTTTCATACCCCACCAGAGAGTCGAAAGAACATGAAAAGTTTTATCGTTATCTTTTCCATGCCGCACCGAAAAGCTGAAATAATATAAAAGATTTTAAAAATAAAGATATCTTTTGTACCCACCAAAGAACTGAATACCAAAGGTTATATTTTTACAAAATTCATAAAAATCTCAATTTTCTTGATTTTAAAAGAATAACTCATTATTAAAGTAATGTAAAGAACACTTCTCATATGCTAGGATAAATTTTATGTACTACTCTAACATCGGAGACATTGCCTCGATTTTCTTAAAATTTTAATTTTATAATAAATAATAAAATTTGTCCCAAGACTCACTTTCAACTACATGTATGAAATTAGACTTAAAAGACTCGAACATAGTTGATAAGGCCAAAATGTCCCTTAGAGTACCTTTGACATGAAAGTATACTAGTAACTCTAAAGGTCTCAGTTGCTAATCCAAAATTACTAAAATGCCCTTATATAGACCTTCGATAGAAAAATATCTCGATAACCCTAAAAGCCTTGATATTATCTTAAGAGTATGACCTATTTCTGCCGTGCACCTTTAACGTAAAAGTATCCTAGTGATCACATAAGACTTGATTTAAGCTAAATTACTAAAATGTCTTTTAAGGTCTACTTTAACATATAAGTGTCTTGGTAAACATAAAGGACTTAATAACTTCATAAAATGACAAACCTATCCTTAGTATGCAACTTTGACATAAAACATTCGATTCTGAGGTAAATTATGAAAATACCCTTAGTGTGTACCTTCGACATATAAACATCTCGATACCCTAAAGGACTCAATAATCGTATAAAATGACCATTTTACCTTTGATGAGTATTTAGACATCGAAATTGACCTAAAATATAAAAAATTGCAAATAGGTCTTTAAGTTTCTGAAAATTACATTTTAAGTCCAAAATGGCTAAAACTGATAAAGATATCCCTACAATGATCAAAATACCCTAGATGGGTAATTTGACATGAGAAATGACCGTTATGACCCTAAAATAGAGAGATTTACTACATTATCCCTAAAATTTTTAAACTTTGCAATTTGGTCCATACTTGACATAAAATAAAAAATCAAACATTAAATATAAACAAATCAGCATAAAAATCATGTCAAAAGTTACATGGAAGGTTCAGTTGAGCAACTTTGACCTTTGAATAATATTTTTCCAAGTTTTGCAAATAGGCCTTTAAAGTTTTGAAAATTACAACAAGGCCCTAAAAAGGTTAGAAATGCAAGAAACATATTCAAATATGTTAAAATCCATGAAAAACACACCTAGAGGTCTCAACATGATTTTGGCCAAGGTTGGATAAGAATTCTTTTTTTTTGCAATTTAGCAATTTAGTCCCTACGTGATTTAAATTCAAAATTAAGCATCATACATATCACAAAAATCACAGAAATCATAGTAAAAGTCACAACAAGTATTCGGCCAAAGGTGCATGGCCTTGGAATTTTTTTTTTAATTTTTACAATTTTGGTCCTTAAATTTTTCATAATTATAAAAAAACCTAAAAAATAAAAAATACCACAAAATCATCCTTGTTACTTTGACCAAGCATGGAAATGCCTTTCCAAGCTTTCAAAAATTTGGGATAATTGTTTTTAAGACCTTATTAGTTTTGAATTTTACAAAATAATCCAAAATATCATAAAATCAAGCATAAAAATATTACCAAAAATCACCATCACATTAGGCCAACATAAAAAAAATCATGAAAAACATTTTTTTTCTGTATATGAATATTAACATAAACACATGTCATTATTTCTTTCAAGTTTAAATACGCATAAAAACCATAAAATTCATTATTAATCATCATAAAAACACCAAGGAAAACAACATAAAATTATATATGCAACATCACAACATTATTTGCATAACAAGTATATATTTTCATAATGAAAATCAAGCCATTACTAACAAAAATCAAATTAAACATTTAGATCACTAAGCTTTGATCATAACCTTCATACTTGGCCTTGCAACATGGATGGAAATCCATGAGCACAAGCATGGTTTTGGCTCATTAAAAATAAGAAAATTGAATGAAATGAACAAAATTAAAGATTTTCCAAGAGGAATTACCTTAAAAATGTTAGAAAATTAGAAAATTTTAGTGTTTTTCTAGTGATTTTTGCTATGGATGGCTAAAGTTCCTAAATGAACATTCGTCCCTTTTATTTAAAAGGAGAATTGACCAAGGGGGTTGAAATCCCCTTTGGTCGAATGCTTATTGAATTTTTTCTTTTTTTTTTTTTTAATTTACTCTTTTATTACTTTTTCTAAGCTTTTTTGATAAGCTTTAGTAAAAGCTTTTGTCATTTTGCATGTTTCATCATGCATGACATCATCACCTAGAACATGGAGATAAGATAAAATGAGAAAAAAATGTAATGTGGATAAAATAAATTATAGGGACTAAGTTATATCAAATAAAAAATTTTATATTCACGAAATAAAATTTTTTAAAATAAATTTCATTAAAAATTTATTTAAGATAAGCTTATTGGGCTTGTTAGAAAACAAAAGTAAGCTTATTGGGCCTATTTAATGGCTTATTGGGCTCGTTAGGAAAATTAATAGGTTTTAATGGCTATGAAATAGGAAAAAAAAAACTTTGGCTGACTAAAATAAAATTAACATATAAAAATTTCAAAATAATTTTTTGAAAAATTTTATATGCAAGAGAAAAGTAATTAAAAATTTCAAACTCGTAAAAATTACTAGCAAAAAGCTTTTCGAAGGGAAATTATATTTAATAAGAATGAATCAAAATTTCAAAAAACAATATCCAAGATTTTTTATTAAAATATGTGAAAATATTTAAAACTTTAAACTCTAGGATATTTTGCAAATAAAAAGTTCCTATTTTAGAGACGAGGAAATTCTGTAAAATATGTTGAAATATTTATAAAAATATGCTGAATTGAACATACTTTCAAAATATTAATTTATAGAGTAATAGAGATAAAAATCTAAAATTTGGAACAATTTTTTTGTCCAAAAAATTTCACGAGTAGAATATTCGCACTATTGTGAAAAATTGAAAATAAAGAAATAAATTTGACAACTTGACATCTTGTGGTAAAAAATATCAATACGTATTTTTCATGAATATTTTTTATTTTTAAGGTGAGTATCGGCATGGTACCATATAGGCATTGGCAAAGATATATGGCCGTCATCTTTTAAAATTTAACCTAAAAATCTCAAAAAATTCCTAAAAATAGAAAATTCAATCGTGATATTATCTGCAGAAATGGATTTTCAAACTTGACAAGAATAAAGTTAAAAATCAATTTTTTGCTGTTAATACTATATAAATATTGATAAAATATGCAACAGTCAACTCCTAAAATTTTGCAAAAACTCTTGAAAAATCTTTAAAAGTAAAAAAATTTGACCGCAACATCCTATGCAGATATAAATTTTAAAATTTCAAGAAAATACTATTAAAAACTAATTTTTACTTGAATATTATTTTTTTATCTGAGAATTGTTCCTTAAGACCCTTGAAATTACATTTTTTCTATCATGTGCATGTGCAACCATTTAAGCCAGACTAAAAAGGTCTTGAAAATGTTTACTCCACCTGAAGAATGTCAACCCTTACTAGGATGATTACTAGATTTTTAGTTTTAGATATTTTGGGATTCTCGAGGAAAGGGGCTTGACCAAAATTAGGTGCCTACAACTACCCCTATTTGGTCGTTGCTGAGAATCAAGAATAGGGCAAGGACTAAATAGACATGATTTTGTTTGGGCCATGATAAGCCTTTGAACATAAAGTGTTTTTTCTTTTTTTTTTAATTTTTAATTATATGTCCGTGTATATATACATATAGGCCAACTATATTAGTTTTTTACCTAACTGACTAGATTAGGCTTTCATATTTAAATACCAATTTCGATTAGGCCAAGGCCATTAGCTATTCTTGGGCTTTCTATTTTGTTGCCAATTTTATTAGGACAGGACCATTAGCTACTCTTTAGCTTTTTAAATTTTGGTGCTAGTTTCAATAGGGATAAAGCCATCAGTTACTCTTGGGCTTTTTAAAGCCTTCTTAACCTATATTTCACATGAACAAATGAAAAATCCTTTTTACTTCATTGGTTCCTAACCAATTAAAGCTGACAAATTTAAATCCTATTTTCAGCTACCTTTCACAGGATTAAATGAAGAAGATATATTACTTTAAAACTTCATCTCTTAACCTATATTTAACATGAACAAATGAAGAATCCTTTTTACTTCATTGGTCCTAACCAAATAAAGCTGACAAATTTAAATTCTACTTCACCTCCCTTTCATAGGATTGAATGAAAAAGATATATTACTTAAAAACTTTATCTACCCGTTACAAGATTGAACGAAGTTGACTTAAACCCTACTTCACCTATTTTTCACAAGTTTGAATGAAATAGATATCTTACTTACAGACTTTGCCTACCCTTCATTTTGGATTAAATGAAGTTGACTTAAATCCTTCCTTACTTACCTTTCATAAGATTGAATAAAGAGGACATCTTACTTAAAAACTCTGCCTACCTTTTATGGGATTGAATGACGTAGACTTAAGTCCTACTTCACCTACCTTTTACAGGATTATATGAAGAGGACATCTTACTCAAAGACTCCACCTACCTTTTATAGGTTCAAATGAAGTAGATTTAAATCCTTACCTAACTTCCACAGGATCAAATGGAGAGGACATCTTATTCAAAAACTCCATCTATACTTGATAGGATCGAACGAAGAAGATTTAAATCCTACTTCACCTACTTTGCATAACATAGATGAAAAGGACAACTTACTCAAAACTTTGCCCACCCTTGAGAGATCGAACAAAGTTGACTTAAATCGTACTTCACTTACCTTTTCATAGAATCGAATGAAGAGGAGATCATACTCAAAACTCCACCTACACATCATAGGATAGAATGAAAAAGAGTTAAATCCCACTTTACCTATTTTTCATATGATTAAATGAAGAGGATAACTTTCATAAAATTCTGCCCATCCTTTATAGGATCGAATGAAAAAGATATCTTACTTAAAACTCTACCTACCTTTCACGAGATTGAATAAAGTTGAGTTAAGTCTTACTTCACTTGCCTTTCACAAGATTAAATGAAAAAGACATATTACTGACAAACTTAAATCCTACTTCACCTACCTTTCATAGGATCAGATGAAAATGATATATTACTGACAAATTTAAATCCTACTTCACTTATCTTTCGTAGGATTGGGTGAAAAGGACATATTATTTACAAACTTGAATCCTACTTTACTTAGCTTTAACAAGATCAGATGAAGAGAGCACATGAATTTGAAATATCATGAAGGTTAAGATTAGCAAGGTCTTATCAATTTGATCTTTATTGTTGCTAATTTCTTTTTTTTGATTGCTTGATATTGAAAGTTCAAATTGTTGAAGGTGAATTCATGTTTAACCCCATGAAATCTTTTTTTTTTTTTGTAATTTGACTCTAGGAATTTAAAAATTATTTGATTTTCTTTAAAAGTTACCAAAAAATGAATTATTATTTATCAATTTAAAGATACAATTTTATGTAATTGGATACGAGTTAACATTTTGTTGCTCAAGGCATATATAAATAATCCTATTAAAATTATAAGAAGTATCATAATTCATCTATATTCCAGGATTCACAAAAGAAGGTCACTTTCTTATTCAAACTAGGGAAAGTATCTATTTATTCAAAAGATATGGAAATTTTAAAATAATTTCAACCATGAATTTCCTAGTATCAAGGATTTCTTATGATTAATGATAACCATTTGTGACATCTTTGAATAAGATAAGGAAATGAATTTAGAGAAACAAATGGGGTGGCACCGGTAAAATTTGATTTAAAAAAATTAATACAATAAGGTTGAGGTTTATCAAGACCAATTTAGATGAGTATTCCTTTTATGGAAATTTCTTGAAAGGCAAGCTATCAAGTCATAACATTCTATTAATCTTTAAATACAATAGCCCGTAGGTGTTAAGCCAATACAAGTAAATACCAAGTTTCAAAGGTTTAATTTGGAAGGTCTTTCTTAAGCATCAATTCTTAAGGTTGGCACAAAATTTTGAATATTTTCTATCAGATCAATATTAAGGCATTTGACTCAATTTTTTGCTGAAGTCATGAAATTTTTGGAAGTTTGGAATCATTTATGGATCAATATGGAGAAGTTCTTTTTCTTTGGTGGCTCTTTGTCGGTTTAAGAGCAATTCCAAAGCCTTTAAATTTGTTCCAGGCTGCCCTTTTTGGGTTTTTTCCCTATTACTTTAATTTTTTTCATTTTTAATTGATGGCCCACCATATTCTTGAGGACTCAAAAATCATCAAAAAATGAATTTGAAAAGAGCTTTATAGGAATAGCTTAACAACCTAAAGGGCTATGTTTGTTCAACATGGACTTTATAGGTATGTAACATAGGCCATGGTTTATGGTTTAGAAAGAAATGGATAGGTAAAACCAAATTAAATGTTTAAAGGTAACTAAATCGAGGATCATTTCATTTCAAAAGGAATTGAATCAAGCATGTCTTTCAAAATGAGCATATCTTTATTTTTTAAATCTTTTTTTAGATTTTCATTTTTTTTCATTTTATTTCTTTCTTCATCCCATTTTTCTTCATTTTCATTTCAAAAGAACTTAAAACTTAAACTTTGGTTGGTTTCAAAAATTACCTTGTGTTAATCGACTTGTTCTTTTCGTAACATTAGAATGGGCTTTGCCCATTAAAATTTAAACTTTAATCTATCTTTAAACTTAGCATTGTGATAATTGACTTGTTCTTCTTGTAACTTTAAAACAAGAGTTGCTCTTTCTGATCTTGAAGCTTTCTTTCGCTTGCACCTCGATGTGGAGGGTGATCCTTGATTAAGATTTAAAGAAAGAACAACGCATTAGGCTTAAAAAGGATTATAAAGAGAATAATTTTCTATATTTGCAACAGGATCGAGAAGGCTGACCATTTTTCATTTCAAATGAACCCATTTGATTGACAATCTCTTCCCAAGGAAAGAGGATAAATTTCCCTTTGAAATCATTTAGAGTACCTTAACAACATGATGTTGCAATCAGTTTTTCAAAATTTTTTTTTGGCTTAATGTATGCCTCTTATCAACTCTTTAGCCACCAATGAATCTTAATTCTGGTTGAGCCTTTACGAAAGAAATCGAATAGCATGGGAAAATGAATCTTTTATCTTATTTATCAGCGTTGAATTGAAAAGGTTTTATCCAAAGGAAAAAAAGTTTTTGGTTTATTTTCATTATTATTCTGCTTTAATCAAAAGATTTAGAGAAGTGTCATGAAAGTTGTGGTGAAAGGTTATCCAAATAAGTTTGTGAAATCTTGGAATACCATCATTATTTTAATAGATGTTGAACTATTAGCATTCCAACTTTTAAGAGTATAACTTGTTCGTTCGGCCCTCAAGAGATCTGAAAAAGAATGTTTAGGAATGAAAAGTCTATAGCTTGGTGTCCAGGATATTTATGTTAATAAAGGAGAAAGATCTTTCTGAAAAGGTCCAATCTAATAGTGATAACCTACCAAAGAAAAATTTTTCAAAATGTTTTTATTACCCTAGATACTAGAAATCATTATTAACAAGATTCATGGCCTATGACAAAATGCATATTATTTATAAACCAAAATTTATTTCAAAATTCATAGTTTCTAAAAAAATCATACAAAATTTTAAAGTTAAGAGAGAAACTGCCCCTTAAAAGGCATACTACAATAAGATCAATTATCCTTAGGCCAACCATCCTTGATGGGCATCCATTATCTCACTAAATTTTGCCGAATTGCTATCCCTGTAGCCTTTCCTTTATTTTTTTCTTAAGGAATCTTCTAAAGGAGTTTGCTTTTTTCTCTTTTCAGGGATGTCTTTTGACTTGCAAAAAGAAAACAAGTTCAATAACTATCACTATCACATTTGGGATATGACATTAAAGTCTCTAAAAATTATTCTAGTTGCTATCACCAAAAGCATTAGATATGCCACCAAAAATTTTAAAAACTTTTTAAAATGCTTTAGATTTTACCACCGAAGAGTTCTTTTGAAACCAAAACCTTTTGAATGCTTCGAATTTCACCATGAAACAAAAACTTTTTAAAATTCTTTGAAGTATCACCATCGAAGACTTTTGAATGCTTCGAATATCAACATCAAAGACTTGTGAATGCTTTAATTATCTTTATGAAAGATTTTTGAATGGTTCGAATATCACCCTCTAAGAATTATGAATGGTTGAAATATCACCATTAAAGACTTTTGAATGCTTTGAATGTCACTTTCAAAGACTTGTGAAGGCTTCGAATATGAATATAAAAGACTTGTGAATGCTTCAAAATCACCATCAAAGACTTCTGACATTTTTTTTGTGAATGATCAATGGTTGATGCGATTATAATTATTTAAGCAAGTGTGGTAATGTATGATTGTAAAATGATGACATGGTTTGAAAAATCAAATGATGAAAATGCATAGATTGCTAATGTTGAAGATGATGGAAATGCCCATGGAATCATGCAAATGCAAATATCAATGAAAAGGTATATGCAAAGAAATGATGTAAATGCCAATATCATGTAAATGATGCAGATGATCATGAAATGATGTAAATATCAAATATCAAATAAAGCATATGCCATGGATGATGTAGAAATCTATTGATCTTCCAATGCCCCAAGAAAGATCACTTTTTTTTTCAGTCTTTGGTTACCGTCTTACCTTGGTGAGTTTTAAACTCTCTATGTCAAATTTTCATTTTATCTATTCCTTCACACGTGTTAGGTCTTATTATGATTTGTTGCCCTTAAATTTGAGAAACCCTTGTTTCTTTTCCTGACACCTTTTAGGTTTCTCAAAATAATTTTTTTAAAAAAGTATTTTGTTTAAACTTTCAAGTTAAAAACACGTGATATTCAAATCTCTTAAAGACTAATAATCTTGTGTTGGAAAATTTCCAAATCATGGCTTAGGTTTTCCTCAAAATGTGTTGAAAAGCTTAAAAAATTATGGTTGACCCAAAAATTTCACAGTGGATGGGATAAGTGCTCCATTTTCGTAGGCACGAATGGATAAAGTCATATGAAACTTGAATTCTTTAAAAACTGGTCCAATTTGGTTTTCCTTTAATTCTCATAACCAGTAGCTTTTTAACAGGTATCAGAATTAGCTATGAAAGATTCAGGATCAAAATGTCAAGTTGGAAAAGTAATGAATTTAATTTTCGATGTCGATCTATATAAGTGGGGTTTGACAACCTAAGGTACTTAAGGATTTTCAAATGTCTTCAAATTTCTTCAAATGGATTTTCTCCTTGTAAAATTTGATCATTCCCACTGGTGATACTGACAATTTTTCTCGTTTCACTCTTTAATAAGGAAATCATGATTTAGAAACTTTAAAGTTACTTCCCTAAAATATTGGGTCTTTAAAATGATCATGGTTTTATTCATAAGGAAATGAATGCAGGCAACAAGCTCATTTCAACATCCATCATTAGTATTTTTGAGACTTTTCTTTATCATGCTTTTAAAAATATTTGTTTTTTGGGAAACATTCTTATTTTATCAAAACGCTTAACATGCATTGTTTACAAAATGATGTGAATTTAGAGAGAGAGGCTTTTCTAATGTGGATGTTTTCCTGCCCCAGATAAGCTGACAATAGTATTAGGGTTATTCCCTTGATTTTAGGAATTTAGATTTCAAACTCTTTCCCTTCTATAGTAATTATTTTCCCTAGTCGTTGCCTTTCTGCCTCAGATCAGCTGATAGTAGTATAAAGGTGATTCCCTTAAATAAGGGTTGCTTGCATCTCTTCTGGTTATTTGATCAATCTTTCCTATATTTCATAATGATTTGACTCTATTCTTTGTAGTAATGCTAAAAATTCATCTTTGTTGGTCAATGATGTTTGATTGTCATGACACTTCTGATTTGAAAAAAAACTTTTTTATAAAACTTTTAAATCTAATAAAAATCTTTTTTTTTGCTCTATAAGAATGAAATTAATGTAATGTCAAAGAAAAGTTTGTAACAAAATCAGAGAAACAAATATATACCAGAAAGGTTTATTGTTAAAAAGATTGCTCGAAAACTAAGTTAGGGCATTATGGTATCTTAAGGGAAAAAAGATCAATCTTATTTTGGGTAGCACAATGCTTGTTCATTATTGGCTTGAGTACAAAAGGGTAAAAGGCTAGCGAAAGAAATTAAGATTTATGCAAGCAAAAAATTTTGCTAGCAAACAAGCCTTTTAAGGTGTTACGACGTTTGTTGGGGCACATGTAAAGGTCTTGTCATTAGCAATGATGTGTGAACGTCATCGCCTAACCTAAATGTTTGGACTATGTAGTTAAGGGCCGCATAATGGCTTGCAAAGTAAAAAGAAGTAATTATAAGTTACGATGTCTATTCATATCACTTGATATATGAATTGAAATAGTGATGGCTACTTCTAAGGTAGAACAAAAATTTTACCATAAATAATGATGTTTGGTTACCATCACATGATTTTCATTATCAAAATGTAAAATAAAAAGAAAAATGTAAGAAGCGTTCCCCCATGTGTACCTCATTAGTAACCTCTAGAATCGTGTACAACTCTAACTATATAAGGCCTTTACGGTTCATTATATGAAGCTCAGATTGAACATTTAGACATGTTCTTGATTTAGTCCCCAAGTCTAGAAAGAACTGATGAGGTACCTTAATCCTTACTCATTATGGATTTATCTTGAAAAGGGTTCAATTCGAGTGAAAGTATTTTGCATGCCCGCTAAAACCTGTCTCTAGTGTAGCTACCATGCTGTTAGATGGCCTTGATGCGAATCCTGACCAGCACAACATAAATGTCAAATGTACCCTTTTTTCCTTTATATATCTATATATCATCATTTTTTTATCTTTTAGGGGCCATATCATTATTATTTTTCTTATTTTTCATGTTTGGGGACAAATCGTTAAGATGAATCGCTTACTCAACTTAACCTTAAATAGTCATTAAGAAATAACCATTTATCTTGGAGTCGCCACCAATCTATTTTGGCTAGGTGAGATGTCACCTATCAGAGTTTATATTTTAAGGGTTGCAAAAACCTTAAAAACAAATTTTGACGTCTACGTGAATACAAAAGATCATGTGAAACGGTCGGAGAGTTAGTTACAATCAGAATAAAGATCGATCCTTTTCATGATGCCCGCAATCGATACCTTATTAATTATGTGTTAATTTAAATCTAATTTTAGTTCGATTGTAATATTCGATATTTAATTATAATTCTTGTATATCAAAATAAAATTTTATGAAACAATTTTATTTTTTCATATGAGAAAATCAGGTTTTCAATAATTTTTGAAAATCAAGATATGTTTTGCAGCTCAAAGAGAGTTGGAGGAACATGAAAGGTTTTATCCTTAGCTCTGCCATATCTTATTGGAAATCAAAAAGAACACAAAATGTTATAAAAATAAAAACATCTTTTGGACCACACTAAAGAACTGGAGGAATATGAAAGGTTTTATTTTTTTTTGAAATTCATAACAATCTCGATTTTCTTTCTTTTAAAAGGATATCTCATTATCAAAATAATCTATAGAACCTCTTTCATATGACGGAAGAAATTTCACGTACTACTTTAACATTAGAGATAGTGCCTGGATTTTCTAAAGATTTTGATTTTATAATAAATAATAAAATTTATCCTAAGACTTAGTTTTGACTACATGTACAAAGCTAAACTCAAATGATGAACATCATAGATAGAACCAAAATGTCCCTTATAGTATCTTCAATGCGAAAGGATCCTAGTAATTTTAAAGGACTCGATTTTAATGCAAAATTACTAAAATGCCCTTAAGGTATACTTTTGACATTAAAGTATCACAATAACCCTAAAGGACGTGATATTATCTTAAGAGTATGAACCTATTCCTACTGTACACATTCAAAATAGAAGTATCCTGTGATTGCATAGCATATGGTTCTAAGATAAATTACTAAAATATCCTTAAGTTCTACCTTCTACATATAAGTATCCCCATAACCCTAAAAGACTTGATAACTTCATAAAAAGACAAAACTATCCCTATTATGCACCTTCGACACATAAGTATCCCAATGATCATAAAGGACTCGATTTTAAGGTAAATTACCAAATACCACTAAGGTGTACTTTTGACATATAATCATTCCAATACCCTAAAAGACTCGATAATCGTATAAAATGACCATTTTACCTTTTATGGGTAATACAACTATAGACATCTTATTTTGTTTGAGCTAATTTTTGGCAATCTAGAGCATGGACATAAGAGGGTAATGGCGAAAAAGTTTTTTAAGGAGGTCAAGAAGGCCTAGGGATCATATCAAAGGTAAATGCAAAGATTTGGCATCAAATGACATAGTTCAAGGTATTCGGGGACAAAAGATATGCAAAAATTTGTAATTTTACTTGAATGTATCGATATATGGTTCTCATGTATCAATACAATGCTCCAACGTGCCAAAAATTTGAAATATCCCCATTTGTATCAATACAACATGTAGATGTATTGTATCGATACATAAGCTCCGTATCAATACAGGACCTCATTTATTGATACTAGGCCATGCCAGGACCAAAGCATGCATTCTGTAAAGAAATGTATCGATATAGTGGTTTATAGTATCGATACAATGGTTTATAGTATTGATACCATCAAGGTTTTTGGACCAAGTGTATCGATACACTATGCAATGTATCGATACATGCAGGCCATTTTCACGGTCTGAGCATTTTGACTCATCCACTATTGATCCAAAACTCGATTTTAACTCATTTCTTTGCATCAAGAAAGATTAAAACCTTATCAAGTTATGAATTTAGACTTTTGGATTAATCAAAATATTTTTTTGAAGTCTAAATTAGATCAACAAGGGTCAATATCTCATGATCACCCTACTCCCTAATTTATTGGCAAATATCACCATCAGCCACCCTATTTGCTAGAAAATGGTTTCAGCAATTAAACTAGCCACCTTATGCCCATCACATTGGTAGCAAGTTACTCCCTACAGCCACCCTATAGCCACCATGTTGACATCACTTTGGCCCCCCTAAGAAATGGCTAAAAACATTTCCAATTTGGCGCCAAAAAGCTGGTATAAATGGACCACTTCTCTCTCAACTGAAAGAGATTAGATTTTAGCTCATTTTCACTTCCAAAAGACACTCACACATCAAAGAAACTAAATCCCATAGCTCTTTACTCAGCACCCAAAAATAGCTCTAAAACACTCACTTCCTAACCATTGCACAATCTGAAAATCACCTTTATCTATACCAAAACCAAAACCTCATTGTTTCTCTCTTTTTCTTGCTTATTAAGAACAAGAAAAAGAGGGAAATTTAAGCCATCTTTGCTGCTCCAACTGTTTGGCTGAAAATTAAAGTTTTATAAGTATAGCTTCTCACTTTATCATTTTTATTTTCTGTTTTTTAGCACCTCCATCATTGTAGTGAGCTCTCTATGTTTCCATCACCTTCTTAGGATCATCATGAATTATTGTGGCATTTGGTTATGGTAGTTTAAGATTTGGATGCCTTAATGCCCCTTTTATGTGCAAAATGCCTTATTTCATCCTCATTAGTTTGATAT
>JBBYHO010155233.1:74055-100892 GCA_038382025.1 Adansonia gregorii | reverse complement strand
GAAAAAAATATCTCATATTTTTCTCAACCCTAGATTTTGATTCCCAATCAAAATCTAAAAGAATAAAAGATTTTTTTTATTATAAAAGCAATCAACCCCTTCCTATATATGTTTATTAATATATATAAAAGTTTTATATATATACGTACATATAATATATATATAGTTTTTATGTTTTTAAATGAAACATATGTGTACATATATATATCTAATATATATAAAATCTAATTATATATTTAAATAATAAAATTATTTAATGATTTATTTATTTATAAATAATTTACAAATTAATTCTCAATTAATTTATAATTGAGTGATACAAATCAAATTATTAATTCTTGCTCAAATGGTATTTGTTGGTCGGAGGGGGACTTTTGGACCTATATTTTTGGGCTCCAATAAAATTTTATATTGATTAATTAAACTCCTTAATTAATCAATACCTTTTATTAATTCCAAAGTTACTCCACTAAAAACTTGGAATTGCACTCCCTAAAATATAGATATTCAATTACTTGGAAATAGAGTAGTCCATTGATATAGTCGTTGCCTATATATTGATCCTCCATAAATAATTCATAATTAGAGTTAGGTAAACATCCGTTAACCTCTCTAATTATATTTTCTCCTTAAGTACTAATGATTCTGTAATGAATGATAAGATTCAAGAACAAATCAGGAATCTGAGTACTCACACCATTCAAGCCCCGAATCATCACTCAAGGAAATTATTTATCTGCTTTTTAATAAAGAAGGAATGGATTTCATCTTATGATGTCAGCATTCCCTACTATTTATTTTGTTGCATCTCCAAAACATAAAGTTTAAGAATTATGCTTTTATAATCCGTACTAAATAAATTAAAAGATACACCATCATAAATAAGAGTTTGCTAACCACTCAGGATTAAGATCATTATATATCAGACCATCGATGATATAATTTGAATTCACTATTCTTTAACAATAATTATAAATTATTCAAATCATATCATGTCCCAATCCCACATAATCATATTATGTGAAGTGCTTTTATAAGGTGTCTCTCCACATCAATGGTTAGGATAAAACCATTTCATTCTTAATGATTATAAGCTGCACTAGCGAAATTCAATTAAAGATCCCATACTTTAATTGTTATGTTAATTATTAAATTGACTAATTTTCACAGACTATTTTAAATTATCATCCTTGAATAATGTCTTCCTATATATAACACTTATATACATATTCTAGGTTACGTAGATAATTATGGAATTTTTGTGATATTCATAAAGTATTCATTTAATGCATGCATTTAAGTTAATAATATAAATCAAATTATTTATTCAAAATAAATTATGTTTGTTATATCATATGCTTTAGGGCACATATGCCAACAACGACATCAGTTGAATGGAAAGCTGAAGATACCATTCTTAATCACGAGCTAAATCAGCAAAAAGAGGAAGTTAAACCCAGCAAAGAAATGTTTATGAGGGCACATGCTTTTACTTTCACCTACCAATGAAGGAATCAAAGACTCGAGGCTCGAATGTGAAATGTAAGAGCCGCTAGGGTTGAAAATAAAGCCCTCACTTATAAAATCCAACAGTTAAGATAATCTCTCCAGGTTCATCAAGATCATATCAATGAACTAACAAGGGCTTTCAAGTAACATGAATTAAAATGCCAAGTGATAATTGACCAAGCACATCAAAGTTACCAAATGTAGCATCAACATTTCACTAAACAAGTTCGGATGGCTCAACAAAGAGGCGAAAGACATGATCAAAGCAGCTCAGTCCATAAAGCGAGACATCGTACCTATTAGAGATTATAAGCAATAACTTTTAGGTTTCATGTGATTACACATTGTAATAATGTTATACTTTCAGATGTAATCATGTCGTAAAAGAAAAACCTTTTTGTGACTCTATGAATGATGTTATTGATGAAGCTGTTCCAAGAATCAATTTTCTCCAACATTTAATTTAACCATTTTTCATTACACTTGTATTAATCTTTCATTATCTTAACTTACCATTGCATCATAAATGCTCATCAACAAATACATTTTTAAATAAAAAGTCTAATATGGGAATTGGGCCATAAAAGTGTAAGGGATTCGTAGATCAATCAGGAACATGAAACCTTACATCATGCACTGTTACAACAAATGATGCCATAAGTAAATCATGGAGAGTGATTATGAAGCTAATATTAAGCGAATTGAGCTAATGGTTAAGAAATCACAAGATTGGATGCTTTGTCAACAATATGAAAATCACAAAACTTATGGAACTAATGACCACCTCTATGAAAGAAAAAAGGCAAGCTAGCATTGTTGAAGCAAGCAATGATCCTCCTAATGCTGAAAGTCCCCTTGCCAATAATCTATAACTTACCGAAGGGGGACACTTGATAGGAACAATGACCTGCTCCTACACTTGTCACTCAAGCTCTGCCAATCATCTATCTAAATCCCATTATCATAGGTCAATTTATTCTCAGTACTCAAAAGGTGAACACAAAAGTCTTATCGATAAATCCGATAACCTTAACCATAAGGAACTAGAGAAAATGAAAGATTAAAAGTCCACCATGATAGCAAAAAAAGAAAACAAATTCCAACAACTGGAAAAATGCCTCCAAGCTATCAAAGGGAGTGATAACTTTGGAGCTCTTGATACGCAATCACTATCTTTGGTGTCCAACTTGTCATTTCCCTAAAGTTTAAAGCCTTAGAGTTTGAGAAGTTTAATAGAATCACTGACCCTCTTGTCCATATCTGAATATACCTATGAAAAATGGCTGGGTATGAGAAATATGAAAAGCTTCTCATCCATTGCTTCCAGCATAGCCTTATTAGGGTAGTAGCTCACTAGTATATCAAGCTAGACAATGTGAAAATCCAATCATGGGCTGAAAGATCCACTAAAAGTTTTAGGTAATATGCCTAAAGGTAGAGACAAGAAGCAGCCCTAGTCTAGCCTTCATTTATAAAAAAATGAGATGATAGTCACTTTCATTCACATATTACATGTTCTTTATTATAAGAAGCTCATTGGGAATACCACCAAGAAATTCATAGACTTAGTTATGCATGGATAAAATGATTGATGCTACAATTAAGAGTGGTAGAATGTTTATTGGAGAAACAGCTAGATCAAGTAAGAAGCCCATTGCCGGTAAAAGGAAAGAAGGAAAGGCCAATGCTATAAATTATGCTTGCTCATCTCAGCAAAGATAGTGTCAAGCATCCAACCCTTACTACTTAAGCATGCCACAATCTCACCTTGTTACGATATCCCCACATCAAATTTATGCCCTAACATATAACCCATCATTTGTAATCCCATCAAACCCACCACAAAGCTACTTTCTGTAAGTCCACCAAAATACCCAACGAGCAACCAATAATGCACTTAACAATCGAGGTCTGAATTAATAAAGGCAACACTTTAATCTCATCCTTATGACTTATAAAGAGCTCTACCAAACTTTGCTCCAAAATCATTTAGTGGCTTCGATCTATGTCCTAGAAAAAAGTTGCCACACCCATAATGGTACAAGCCTAATGCCCACTGTGAATGTCAAGCTGAGGGCACAGGGCATGGCATCGAGAACTACATATCTTTTAAGCAAAATGTGCAAAATTTGATTAACTCAAAAGTTTTGCAGTCCAGGATAAGCTAGAGACCAAATGTTTCTACCAATCTTTTACCAAACCACATAGAGTTAGCCGCAAATATGATTGGCATTAAAAATAAATATAAAGTCAAGGCAAGCATAAAAGATGTAAGGATGCTAATGTTCTTGGTCTAGCTAGCATTGACTCAGGTTGGGTTGCTTAACGCAATAGAAAAATTAAAAGATAATCCCGACAACTTCTGTGACTTCCAAATAGTTAGAGGTCATACCCCACAAACATGCAAAAATTTAGGTCCACGGCTTAAAGAATGATGAATAAAGGCCAGATAGAATTCTATCAGGAAACCATGTCAACTGCTAAATCTATCAACATGATAAGGGATGAAACCACATAGCCACCTTATGGTAGAAACTGACCCCTCATTCTTCATGGCAAGTCAAGTCCCTAAGTTAATTTTTTGATACTTACACCAAAGTTGGTTGTGAAAGTTACTAAACCATTCTTGTATAAGAGCAACAAAGCTGTCTTATAGAAATACTAGAATCAGGTAGTGATGATTGGAGGACTAACTTCCACAACTACTTCAATGGAACTGTCAGGAATTAGTCACCTAACCTATAACAGTAGGTATTATGCTCCTTTAGCCTAAGAAAATAGAAGGTTATGCATCTCCAAGCACTTGTACCACTCAGGCCCAAGCAAAGAATTTTGAGTTTGAGAAAGTTAAGGAAAAGTGAGTGAAAGAGAAGCCACAGAGTTTGTCCAGTTCATCAGGCACAGTGAATACTGCATTATAGACTAGTTAAGCAAATAACTTACAAAAATTTTTATGCTATCTTTGCTTCTTAATTTAAAGGTTCACCGAAATACATTATTGAAGGTGTAAAATGAAGCATATGTGCCATCGGATGTCTTCGTTGACAAATTAGATCGATTAGTGAACAGCATAATGGTTGATAATTATATCTTCTTCACCGATGATGAGATCCCCCTCGGAGGTAGGGGCAGTTATAAAGCTCTGCATATCACCACCCATTGTGAGGGATGCATTTTACCCAAGGTACTCATAGACAATGGTCAGCCTTTCATGTTATTCCCATGACTACATTAAGCAAACAACTTGATCAATCTAACATCAAGAGTGGCCACACCATTGTCTGAGCTTTTAATCGAACATGTCGCAAAGTAATTGAAAATGTCATAATCTAGCTCTAGATAGGCCCATGTAGATATAGAGTTGGCTTTTAAGTTATGGATATTAATCCAT
This sequence comes from Adansonia gregorii, assembly GCA_038382025.1. Classification (NCBI taxonomy): domain Eukaryota; kingdom Viridiplantae; phylum Streptophyta; class Magnoliopsida; order Malvales; family Malvaceae; genus Adansonia; species Adansonia gregorii. The sequence goes on along the minus strand of JBBYHO010155233.1, from coordinate 95,992 downwards.
CTTACAATTGCCTATTAGAAAGGCCATGGATACACTCTATTAGGGCCATCTTATCCTCTCTCTATCAGAAGATCAAATTTATTATAGATGATTAAATGGTCAACATCAAGGCTGAAAAGCAAATGATCGCCACTACTTTTACTGAAAAAAATCTACATAGAGCCCAATGAAGATGTACTAGAGTCATCCTTCCAATCCTTCAAGTTCGTTAATGCAACATTTATGAGAGAAAGATTGCCAATAGTTAAACCTCATCTATCAAAAAGTGCACACTCGAGTTTAAAAATAACTATTGGCAAAGGTTCCCATGCTGAAAAAAGGCTTGGCAAAAATCTGTAAGGGATAGCCTGAGCTCTACAGGTCATCACTTAAGTCAACAAAAGAGGCTTAGGATTCAAGGCTAATGCATAGTCAAGAAAGTAGCTAGAAGGAATGATTCACAACCAGAGGGTGACTCGATCATTGGGTTAAAAAGGGGAATCAAAGCTAACTTTGCCACTATCTCTTTATGAGATATTTCATTCGAAAGGATGAAAATCGAATAGAAGAGCAAAAGGCTAAAGATGTCTTAGTCGTTTTAAATAGGGCACTTCACAACCTCTATCTCTAAGATACCGAGCCATAAAATTCGTGTTCTTCCATTAAGACGATTTTGATGATGAGGTCATGACGAAAGCCCTTGCATTTTTTACCCCTTTCATGTAATGTCAAGAAAGAAAAACCTGCCTACCCTCGCCCAAAGGTAGACAGGTGTCTTATGTACTAGCACTTTTGTTAAACATTATCAATGAAATGACTTTCGCATACACCATTCCATATTATTTGTCTATATCACTTTTCAACCTTTTTGTCTCCATTATTCTTTTACCTTCATTTTAATGCAAATCCTTTAGGTGTGTGGGGGCTTTTTGCAATATTTATTTCTTCACCCTTTCAAGTGTCCTGATGATAGTAATATGGATATGTCTTATGGGTTGCTAAAGATTGATTTTGAATAGTTAATTTGCACTATTAATATTGATCTTGAAACAGATTTTGAAGAGAGCTCCATACCATGAGACCTCTTAAGATTAGTTGAGTAAGAGTAGAAGCAAATCATGCCCTATGAAAACCTAACAGAAGTTATAAATCTATGTACTCAGGAGGATTGAAAGAAGGTTAAAATAGAACCTCAATAAAGTCGACAACTAAGAGTGAGCTATAAACCTACTCCATGAATATGAAGATATATTCACCTAGTCATATCAAGACATGCTAGGACTAGACACTGATATAGTGGTCCACAAACTTCCCATCAAGCATGGATGCAAACTAATCTGACAAAAGTTAAAAAGGATAAAACTGAAGATACTTCTCAAAATTAAAAATGAAATCAAGATGCAGTTTACTGTAAGGTTTATCAAAGTAGCAAAATATCTAGAATGAGTTGCCAATACAATCCCAGTCCTAAAGAAAGATGGTAAAGTATGAATATGCATTCATTATCGGGATCTGAATTAAGCTAGTCCCAAGGATAACTTCCTGTTACCCCATATCGATACTTTGGTAGACAACACAACCAAGAATTCTCTATTTTCCTTCATAGAAATATTCTCGAGCTACAACTAGATCAAGATGGCCTCAAAGACATGGAGAAAATAACTTTTGTAACAATGTGGGGGACATTTTGCTACAACGTCATGCCCTTTAGACTAAAAATTGCTAGGTTAACCTATCAACGAGCCATAGTAGCCCTATTCCATGGCATGATGCACAAAGAAATTAAGGTCCACATTGATGACATGATTGCCAAGTCAACAAAAGAGAATGAGCATGTCACAGACCTTCAGAAACTTTTTGAATGGCTACAAAAATTTTAACTCAAATTGAATCCTGCCAAATATACCTTTGGAGTCACTTTGGGCAAGCTTCTAGGCTTTGTAGTTAGGGAAAAAGGATTAAAATTGACCCAGACAAAGTTAAAGCTATTCATGATATGCCACCACCTTAAACCCAAAGGTAAGTGAGAAACTTTTTAGGGAGACTGAACTATATTGCAAGATTCATATCCTAGCTCACTGATAAATGCAACCGTATCTTTTGGCTTCTTCATAAATAAAATTTAGGAGAATGGAATAAGGCATGTCAAGAAGCCTTTGATAAAGTCAAACATTATCTGTCAAAAGCCTGTCAATGTTGGTATGTTGGTGCCTAGTCAATCTTTATTCCTTTACTTAGTAGTCTTCGACAAGTCTATAGGTTGTGCATTAGGGTAGCATGATAAGTTAGGAAAGAAGGAACAGACAATCTATTACTTGAGCAAAAAGTTCACAGAATGCAAGTGCAACTACTCCATAATCAAGAAGTTATGCTATGCTTTGGAGTGGACAACCAAGAGACTCAGGCAGTACATGCTATACCACATCACATGGTTGATTGTAAAGCTTAATCCTATCAAGTATCTATACAAAGTCCTTACACTATCAGAAAGGTTGGCTAGGTGGCAAGTCTTGCTTTCTGAATATGACATTGCCTATGTCAGTCAAAAGGCCATTAAGGGCAGTGCGATAGCTGATTCGGCAAATGATTATGAACCCTTAAGTTTTGACTTCACAGATAAAAATATAATGTGCATTTCTGAATATGAAAATGCCTCTAACCAAGATCGATCTTGGAAGATGTATTTTAATGGAGATCAAACGCTCTAGGACATGGAATTGGGGCAATATTGATGTCACCCGATGGGAGTCATTATCTGTTCATCACAAGGTTAAGCTTTGACTATACAAATAATATCATAGAATATAAAGCTTATGTCATGGGGCTTCAACCAACCATTGAGAGAAACATCAAGACATTATAAGTATTTAATGATTCAGCCCTAGTCATCTACCAATTGAAAGAGGAATGGCAAACTCACGATTCCAAGCTGATACCGTATGGAAATTGATTACAAAACTTAAGAAAGAATTTGATGATATTAGTTTTTGACACTTACCTCAAAAAGAGAAATAAATAACCGATGCTTTGGCTACTTTGGCATCCATGTTTAAAGTCAACCAAAAGTTAGATATTGCTCCCATCCAAATGAGCATCACTTAGCTTCGGTTCATTGTTATAGTGTTGAAAAAAGAGAATGATGGCCTACTGTGGTACTATGACATCTTTCGTTACATCAAGGATCAGTATCACCCTAAACATACAACTGAGACTAATGAAAGGACTATTAAAAGGCTGGCTACAAATTTGTTCTTGATGGAAAAATCTTATATAAAAGGAGTCATGATCAAGTATTGCTCAGATGCATCGATGCTTTTAAAGCTAAAAGGGTCTTAGAAGAAGTTTATGGAGGGATTTGTAGCACAAATGCCAATGGATATTAGATGGCTAAGCAAATCATGAGAGTGGGTTATTACCGGTTAACCCTTGAAAAAGACTGCATCAATTATGCTCGAAATGCCAAAAGTGTCAAATCTATATGGGTAAGATCAATGTCCATTTAGCACTACTTCATGTTATAATGACCTCGTGGCCCTTCTCTATATGGGGCATGGATGTAATCAAGCTGATCACTCCTAAAGTTTCTAATGGGCATCATTTTATCTTGGTAGCAATCGACTATTTCACCAAATGGGTGGAGGCTACCTTATATGCTAATGTCACTAGGTCGATTATTTACAAGTTTGTTAAACAGGATATTATTTGTAGATATGGCTTCCCAACCAAATCATCATAGATAATGCAAGCAACTCAAACAATAAAATGATGTAAGAGATATGCTTACAATTCAAGATCCAGCACCATAATTTTGTCCTTTATCACCCAAAGATAAATAGGGCAGTCGAGGCAGCCAACAAAAACAACAAAAGAATAGTTGAAAAAATGGCCAAGACTTATAAAGATTGGCATGATATGCTATCCTTTGCATTTCATGCCTCTCAGACCTTTGTTCACACTCTCACAGGTGCTACCCTATCTCCATCGTCTATGGGATGGAAATAGTTCCCACTTTCACGGGCGCTACCTTATTCTCTTATTCTCTTAGAGTCTTAACAGAAACCAAACTTGAAGAGGCTGAATAGGTCAAGAATAGATATGACCAGCTCAATCCCATCAAGGAAAAATGCATGAAAGCCATTTGAGATGGTTAAATATATCAAAGATGCATGATCCGAGCCCATGATAAAAAGATACGCCCATGAAAATTTTACTCGAATTAAAATCCACATGAACTGGTGGCACCCAAGTCTAAGTTAAAGCTCGTATAAGCTGGCAGCATTTGAATCAAGGCGCACACGAGTTGGCAGCACTTAACTTTAAGTCAAAGTCTACACAAGCTAGTGGCAGCCATATAAAAAATCCACGTTACTCTGCACCTGGTTAAGAGGGTCAAACCTTAGAAAACCTAACACCCTAGTAAGGAGGGCAAACTTTACAAAATTCACTTAAACCTCTATTAGGATCATTTTTCAATACACTGCACTTATCATAGCAGAGTATTAATTACATTTATTTCTTTGCAGTTGTTCTATGGAGCGTCATTCCACCCTAAACAAAATAGTATCTGTTTGTTTTAGCCCTATTCTTGATTTTCAACAACAGTCAAAGAGAGGTAGCTGTAGAAACCTTATTTCGTTTGGGCCAATTTTTTTAGTAGCAACATGGGGCATGGACGTGAAAGAGGAAAAAATATTTTTAAAGAAGTCAAGAAGGCCTATGGATTATATCAAAGATAAATGCAAAGATAAAGCATCAAAGGGCATAGTTCAAGGTGTCTGAGGACAAAATATATGAGAAAATTCATAATTTTAGTTGAATGTATCGATACACAGTTCTCATGTATCGATACAATGCTCCAGTGATCTAAAAATTTGAAATGTCCCTATTTGTATTGATACAACATGTAAATCTATTGCTACATGAGCTTATGTATCGATACAGGAGCTTTTGTATTGAAACTAGGCCATGCCAAAACCAAAACGTATATCCTATAAAGAAATGTATCGATACAATGAAGCATTGAATTGATAGAATGGTTCATATTATTAAGACAATGATCATTGTACCGATGCAATGTTTATTGTATTAATACATTTAGGGTTTTTAGACTAAATATATTAATACATGTAGGCTATTTTCCACGGTCTAAGAATTTTTAAATCATCAATTATTAATCCAAAACTCGATTTTAACTTATTTTTTTGCATAAAAAAGATCAAAACCCATATCAGATTATGAATTTGGACTTTGGAATTAATTAAAACATTTTTCAAGTCTAAATTAGATTGAAAAGGTCAATGTCACATGATCACCCTACTCCTTCTTAGTTTGTTAACCAAGATCACCATCAGCCACCCTATTTGCCAAAAAATCATTTCAGCATTGAAACCAATTGCCCTATGTCCATCACATTGGTAGCAAGTTGCTCTCTATAGCCACTCTATAGCCATTAGGCTGACATTACTTTGTCCCCATTGAGAAATGGCCAAAAACACTTTCAATTTGGCTCCAAAATGCTGGTATAAATAGACCACTTATTTCTCAGCTGAGATTTGGGAGATTCCAACTTGTTTTCAGCTTCTAAAACACATTCACAAATCAAGGAAACTAAATCCCATAGCTCTTCACTCAGCACCCAAAAATAGCCCTAAAACACTTACTTTCAACCACTATACATTCTAAAAATCACCTCATCCATACCAGAACCAAAAACTCATTGTTTCTCTCTTTTTCTTGCTTATAACAACGAGGAAAAGAGGGAAATTCAAGCCATCTCTGCTGCTTTAACTATTTGGCCAAAAATTAAAGTTTTGTTGGTATAATTTGTCACTTTATCACTTTTATTTTCTATTTTTCAGTATCTTCATCATTTTAGTGAGCTCTCCATGTTTCCATCACCCTCTTAGGATTCCCATGCATTATTATAGCTTTTATTTATGGTAGTTTAGGATTTGGATGCCTTAATGCCTTTTTGATGTGCAAAATGCCTCATTTCACCCTCATTATTTTTGTAGCTCTTTGTTATGCATTTTATGCTATATCTATGCATCTTGTTATGATTAATCCATGTATGATTCCTTAGCCTAACATATTTCAAGCATATTTATACATTAACTTGCATCTTGTCATGAATCATTGTCATTTTTAGCAACCATAACATTTTCTTGTCAAAGTGCATAACACTTTTTTTTGTCTAGACCACAGGTAAAGTTAGCATCCCTATTCATGTTTACGCTATATCCATGCAACTTGTTATGATTAATCCATGTATGAATCATTAGCCTAACATATTTGAAACATATTTATAAATTAGTTTGCATGTTGTCATGAGTCATTGTCATTTTCAACATCCATAACATTTTTTTATCAAAGTGCATAACACTTTCTTTGTCTAGACCATTTGTAAAGTTAGCATCCCCATTCATGTTATGTGCCATCCCTTTATTTTTTTTTTGTTTTCTCCTTCTCAAAGTGCATGTTTGATGGCTGTAAAAAAGAAACTAATTTTCAAAACCTCCCCAAGCTAAGCATGCTAACCTCAACTAATGAAGACTAACATGAACTTAGCATTTTCCTTAAAGTTAACTAAAAATCTTAAGGAAGATGAACTTTTCCACATCTATAATCCTGATTAAACAAAGTCAAAACTTTTGATTTTCCAACGAAAATGGCCTTGCACTTGTTCCCTAAATGTTCATGCCTTATTTTTGAGTTAAAACCTCGAGTTGTATGATCAACAGGCTGTTTCATTATCCCAAATTACTCTGGGCTGTGCAAATAAGTTCACGATGCTCATGCCACTCTTCCACTTTAGTCATGGACGTTTGAATGTCAATGACTCAAGTTTGGACCCATAAAAACAAAGAAAATAAGAAATATCCTCTGCTTTGCTTTGTCCCCTGCTGGCTACATCACTATTACAAATTGAACAATCACTTTAAAATCCTAAGCGATTTTTCATGAATTTTATAATATTTTCCTTTGAAAGTGTGTCAAAATATCTTTAAAGTAAGGTCTTGTCTACCCCCGGATCAATCTGGATGAAAGAGTTATGATTTTTCAAACCTAGACTATCTAGAATCCCTAGAGTTAACAAAGTGCATTTTGGTTGGGCCCTTTTGGCACACTAAACGATTTTTCCAAATCTGTTGAACATTTTTCTTGCAAAGTTCATGAAATTCCCTTTATTGAAAAGTATTATTTGCAATTTTTTGATACCAATTGAGTCCAATATGATTTTTTGAATTTTGATACACCCTTTTTCTCGCATGCTCTATCAGTAGCATAATTGACCCAAATTTGAAAATTTATTTCCCAAAAAGTGATTTTTTGGGATATTAAGAATTTTTTTAGATTAACCCTCATCAAGTTACCTTTCTGACAGTATCTTGTCCATCCTTTAAAGCCTTCAAACCAATCCATAATAAATTTAGAAGGTGGGGTTGCGCAATATTGTCCTCTGTTCTCAGTCATGGTAAAAATTAAGTTGTTTTCCCAAATTTCATCTCGAGATATTCGAATGTCTCCGCATCACCCTGATTAGACTTGAGAACGTGCTTCAACCTCCCACAAGCTGGTATCACGGCACAAATATATTTTTTTACATCTTTACCATCCTTGTTCATGATAATTTCTTTTGCCAAAAATTATCAAAATGCTCACACGTTTCCTAAGTCATAAAGTTCTTTCAAGTTAAGTTTCCCAACTCGACTTTTTTAAAGAGTGTCAAATAATGTCATTTTCCAGGATATTCCAACCCTGACTTTTTGCAGGGATACTCCAACCTTGCTTTCCAAAATTGTCAAGATTTAAAGATCTTCCTTTGTCAAAATTATTCATTATCTACATGGATACTCCAATCCCATCTTTCCGAGGGGATACTCCAACCCTGTCTTTCAACTATAATTAAATTTTTCTCCTTTTTGGACTTCCATGAATGTGCCAAGCGTCAAACCATTTTTTTAAAAAAAAACCTTGTTCAATCAAGGGAGCTAGATGCATCTCAAAAATTGTTGATTCAGTTATTCCCAAATAATCGATGCCAATTATGAGAAAAATTCCAATAGTCTATCTTTTGCCTTTATCATTACATTAAATGGTCCATATTATGTTACTTCATTCGTTGTTGTACTAACGTGATTTCTTTGTGATGATTATTTGCATGTATGTTTTCAAAACACTTCAAGTAGAACTAAAGGTAATATTTCGTATGGGTATCTCTCCAATGCCCAGAGTAGAATATTTCATTTTTCAAAGTAAAATCTAGAGGACATTTTTATTGAAAATCTTTATATTTCCCATCTCTTCAGGGCGTGTATGAAATTAAATCTTTTCATCAAAACTTGGATTTGTATTTCTACAAAATTCATGCATTAAATTAGGGTTATATCAAAATAGTGATGAGTTAAGATAGAAAGAATAGAAACTAAGATAAATCATAACTAGTAAGGTATCAATTTTGGGCATCATAAAAAAGTTCATGCCTTATCATGCATAACCAACTCTTGAACTCAAACGGTGAATCTTTCTATCGCACAGACCATAGGATCAATGTTTTGAGTTTCATAACCTAAGACATAGGTTTCAACAAGCATCTGATCATGCCTAGCCCAAAATGATTAGTGGCGACTCCAAGCGCTGGCCACTTTGTGATGGTCATCCACAACCAATAAGATGAGTGATTCATTTTACGATCCCCCTCACTATATCATGAGTCAAGAATCTGTACTTTCTCAGTCTCATCACATTACTAAGGAAAAGTCTCAGTCAAGAAGATATTTCCTAGTTAGAAAAATATTTTAAGTTGTATACACCCATAGATCTGCAAGGATCTACCCCGGGGCACGTTGTGACAGTGCCTAATCACAAAAAAATAAATATTATTACGAGAATCCAAGTTTGTCTCATTTGATGGACAAACTTTGATTATAAGGAAAGTGGTGGAGGGAGAAGTTTTTCTTGAAAAGCCGAAGCACCAATGTCATGTATCCAATAAGGAGAACCTGATGATCATGCTGATTCACATATAAAACGTAGATTATTATGAAAATCCAAGTTTATCTCATTTGATGGACGAACTTTGATTCTACGGACAATGTGGAAAGAAAAGCTTTTCTTGCCAAACCAAAGCATCAGTATCATGTATCTAAATGAGGAAAACATAATTGTAGTGCCTAATAAAAAAAATGAATATTATTATGAGAATACAAGCTTCTCATTTGACGAATGAACTTTGATTATAGGAAAAACAGTGGAAAAAAAAGCTTTTCTTAGAAAGCCAAAGCACCAATATCATGTATCCTAATGAGGAGAACATGATTGTCATGCTGATTCTCAATATCATGTATCCCAATCATAATAAGAATGGAGATTATTACAAGAATCATCATTTAACTCAGTTGACGGACAAACTTTGATTCTGAGGAAAATGGTGGAGGGAAAAGCTTTTCTTAGAAAGCCAAAGCACCAAGATCATGTATCCTAATAAGGAAAACATGATAGTCATGCTGATTCACAAAAAAATTCAAGTTAGTCTTATTTGATGGATGAACTTTGATTCGATGAAAAATATGGAAAAAAAAAAAGCTTTTCTTGCCAAAAAAAAGCATCAATATCATGTATCCTAATGAGGAGCACGTAATTATGGTGCCTAATCATAAAAAAATGAATATTATTACGAGAATCTAAGTTGATCTTATTGGACGGATGAGCTTTAATTATAAGAAAAATGGTGGGGAGAAATGCTTTTCTTGCCAAACCAAAGCATCAATATCATGTATCTGAATGAGGGGAATATGATGTAGTGTGCAATCACAAAAAGAATGAAGATTATTATGAAATCCAAGCTTGTCTTATTTAACGGAAGAACTTTGCTTGCAAGGAAAATGGTGGAGAGAAAGCATTACTTGCCAAACCAAGGCTCCAATATCGTGTATCGCAATAAGGAGAACGTGATTGCAGTGCGAGTAAAAAAAAATGGAGACTATTTCGAGAATCCAAGTTATCATGTTTGATGGATGAATTTTGATTCTATGGAAAGTGTGCAAAGAAAAGCTTTTCTTGCAAAACCAAAAAACCAATATCATGTATCTTAATAAGGAAAACTTGATGTAGTGCCTACTCATTACAAAAAAAAAAAAAGATTATTATGAGAATCCAAGTTTCTCTCATGATGGTTGAACTTTGATTGTAAGGAAAATGGCAGAGAGAAAGCTTTTCTTGCCAAACTAAAGCACCAATATCGTCTATCGCAATAAGGAAAACATTATTGGAATGCAAATTAAAAATGAAGACTATTACGAGAATCTAAGTTCGCCTTGTTGATGGATAAACTTTGATTCTATGGAAAATGTGGAAAGAAAAGCTTTTTTGGGTAAACCAAAGTGTCAGTATCATGTATCCCAATGAGAAAAAGATGATTGTGGTACCCAATCACAAAAAAATAAATATTGTTATAAGAATTTAAGATTGTCTCATTTGACAGGTGAACTTTGATTATAATGAAAATGGTAGAGGGAAAACTCTTCTTGGAAAGCCAAACCACCAATATCACGTATCCAAAAAAGGAAAACATGATTGTTATGCTAATTCACATAAAAAATGAAGATTATTACGAGAATCTAAGTTTATCTCATTTGATGGATAAACTTTGATTTTATGGAAAACATGGAAAGAAAGGGTTTTCTTGCCAAACCAAAGCATCAGTATCAAGTGTCCCAAAAAGGAAAATGTGATTGTGGTGCCGATTCACATAAAAAATAGAGACTATTTTTAGAACCTAAGTTTCTCTTATTTAATGGATGGACTTTGATTCTATGGAAAATATGGGAAAAAAAGAGCTTTTCTTGTGAAACCAAAGCATCAGTATCAAGTATCCCAATGAGGAAAACATGATTGTGGCATCTAATCAATAAAAAATCAAGATTATTATGAGCATCCAAGTTTGTCTCACCTGACGGATGAACTTTGACTATAAGGAAAATGGAAAAAAAAAGCTTTTCTTGCAACCAATATCATGTACCCCAATGAGTAGAACATGATTGTGTGCCCAAGCATAAAAGGAATGGAGATTATTATAAGAATTATCATTTGTCTCTGTTGATAGATGAAATTTGAATCTAAAGAAAATGGTGGAGGGAAAAGATTTTCTTGGAAAACTAAAGCACCAATATCTTGTATCTCAATGAGGAGAACATCATTGTTGTCTCAATTCACAAAAAAAAAAAATTGAGATTATTATGAGAATTCAAGTTTGTCTCATTCGATAGATGAATTTTGATTCTACGAAAAGTGTGGAAAAAAAAGCTTTTCTTGCGAAAAGAAAACATTATTATCATGTACCCCAATGAGGAGCATATGATTGTGGTGCCCAATCACAAAAATGAATATTACTATAAGAATCCAAGTTTATCTTGTTCGATGGATGAACTTTGATTATAAGAAAAATAGTAGAGAGAAACATTTTTATTCCTAAACCAAAGCACCAATATCGTGTATCCTAATGAGAAGAACATGATTGTAGTCCCAATGACAAAAAGATGAAGACTATTATGAAAATCATCATTTATCTTAGTTAATGGAAGAAGTTAGAGCCTAAGGAAAATGGCAGAGGGAAAAGCCTTTCTTGGAAAGCCAAAGCACCAATATTAGGTATGCTAATGAGGAAAAAAGGATTATCAGGCCGATTCACATAAAAATGGAGATTATTTCAAGAATCCAGGTTTGTCTCTTTTGATTGATGAACTTTGATTCTCTGGAAAATGTGGAAAGAAAAGCTTTTTTTGCTAAACCAAAGCATTAGTATCAAGTATCCTAATAAGGAAAACATGATTATGGTGCCGAATCATAAAAGAATGAAGATTATTACAAGAATCTAAGTTTGTCTCACATGACTAATGAACTTTGATTATAAGAAAATGCTAGAGAGAAAAGTTTTTCATGCAAAATCAAACCACCAATATTGTGTATCCGATAAGAAGGACATGATTGTAGTACCTAATCACAAAATGAATAGAGATTATTATGAGAATCATCGTTTGTCCTTGTTGATGGAAGAAATTTGATTCTAAGGAAAAGGATGGAGGGAAAAGCTTTTCTTGGAATGCCAAAGCACCAATATCATGTATCATAATGACGAAAACATGATTGCCATGCCGATTCACAAAAAAAATAGAGATTGTAATAAGAATCCAAGTTTGTCCCAATTAATGGATGAACTTTCATTCTATGGAAAATGTGGTAAGAAAAGCATTTCTTGCTAAACCAAAGCATCAGTATCATGTATCCCAATGAGGAGAACATGGCTATGGTGCCCAATCACAAAAAATGAATATTATTATGATAATCTAAGTTTGTCTTATTTGACGGATGAACTTTGATTATAAGGAAAATGGTGGAGGGAAAAGCTTATTTTGGAAAGCCAAAAAGCCAATATCATGTATCCCAATAAGGAAAACATGATTATCATGCCAATTTACGTAAAAAATAAATATTATTATGAGAATCCAAGTTTGTCTCATTTGATGGACAAACTTTGATTCTATGGAAAATGTGGAAAGGAAAGCTTTTCTTGCCAAACCAGAGCATCAGTATCAAGTTTACTAATGAGGAAAGCATGATTGTGGTGCCCAATCACAAAACAATAAAGATTATTACGAGAATCTAAGTTTGTCTCACTTGATGGATGAACATTGATTACAAGGAAAATGGTGGAGAGAAAAGCTTTTCTTGCAAAATCAAAGCACCAATCTCATGTATCCCAATAAGGAGAACATGATTGTCCTGCCAGTTCACGTAAAAAATGGGGATTATTATAGGAATCCAATTTTGTCTCATTTGATGGATGAACTTTAATTGTATGGAAAATGTGGAAAGAAAAGCTTTTCGTGCCAAACCAATGCATAAGTATCAAGTATCCCAATGAGGAAAACATGATTGTCGTGCCCAATCACAAAAGAAAAAAGATTATTACAAGAATCAATGTTTGCCATATTTAATGGATGAACATTGATTATAAGGAAAATAGTGGAGGGAAAAGCTTTTCCTGGAAAGCCAAAGCACCAATATCATGTATCATAATGATAAGAACATGATTGTCGTGCCGATTCATAAAAAAATGAAAACTATTACGAGTATTCAAGTTTATGTCATTTGATGGATGAACTTTGATTCTATGAAAAAATGTGGAAAGAAAAGCTTTTCTTGACAAACCAAAGCATTAGTATCATGTATCCCAATAAGGAAAACATGATTATGGTGCCCAATCACAAAAAAAAATGAATATTATTATGAGAATATAAGTTTGTCTCATTTGACAAGTGAACTTTGATTTTAAGGAGAATGGAGGGGGAAAGCTTTTCTTGGAAAGCCAAAGCTCCAGTATCATGTATCCCAATGAGGATAACATGATTGTCTTGTCGATTCATGTAATAATAGAAATCATTATAGGAATCCAAATTTATCTTATTTGATGGATGAACTTTGATTGCATGGAAACTGTGGAAAGAAAAGCTTTTCTTGCTAAACAAAAAATCAAGATCAAGTATCAAGTATCCCAATAAGGATAACATAATAACGTTACCTAACAATAAAAGAATGAAGATTATTACCAGAATCCAAGTTTATCTCACTTGATAGATGAAAATTGATTATAAAGAAAATGGTGGGGAGAAAAGAATTTCTCATAAAATCAAAGCACCAATATCATGTATCCCAATGAGTAGAACATGATTACAGTTCCAATCACAAAAAGAATAAAAATTATTATGAGAGTCATTGTTTGTCTCAGTAGACAAATGAACTTTGATTTTAAGGAAAATGGTGCAGGGAAAAGCTTTTTGATGGAATGCCAAAGCACCAACATCTTGTATCCCAATAAGGAGGACATGATTGCCATGTCAATTCACAAAAAAATAGAGATCATCATGGGATTCCAAGTTTGTCTATTTTGATGGATGAACATTGATTCTATGAAAAATGTGGAAAGAAAAGGTTTTCTTGCCAAAACATAACATCAGTATCATGTATCCCAAAGAGGAGCACATGATTGTGGTGCCTAATCACAATAAAATGAATATTATTACGAGAACCCAAGTTTGTCTCATTTGACAGATAAACTTTGATTATAAGGAAAATGGTCGAGAGAAGCACTTTTATTGCCAAACCAAAGCACCATTATCGTGTACCCAATGAGGACAACATAATTGTAGTGATCAATAATAAAATATAGAGATTATTACGAGAATCCAAGTTTGTCTTGTTTGATGAACAAACTTTGATTCTGGGAAAATTGTTAGAAGGAAAAGCTTTTTTTGCCAAACCAAAGCATTAATATCATGTATCTAAATAAAGGGAACACGATGTAGTGCCCAATCACAAAAAAGTGAAGATTATTATGAGAACCCAAGCTTGCCTCATTTGATGGACAAATTTTGATTGCCAGGAAAATGGCAGAGAGAAAGCTTTTCTTACCAAACCAAAGCACCAATATTGTGCATCGTAATGAGAAAAAATGATTGTAGTGTGAGTAAAAAAATGGAAATTGTTACAAGAATCCAAGTTTGTCTTGTTTGATAAACAAACTTAGATTCTATAGAAAATCTAAAAAGAAAAGTTTTTCTTACAAAACCAAAGCATCAATATGATGTATCTTAATGAGGAGAATATGATATAGTGCCCAATCACGAAAAGAATTAAGATTATAAGAATCCAAGTTTGTCTCAATTGATGAATGAAGTTTAATTTTAAAGATAATAGCAGGGATAAAGTTATTCTTGCCAAACCATAGCACCAATATCATGTATCGCAATGAGGAGCATATTATTGTATTGCGAATAAAAAAATGAAAACTATTACGAGAATCTAAGTTTATCTTTTTTAAAGGATGAACTTTAACTCTATGGAAAATATGGACAAAAAAGCTTTCCTTGCCAAGCAAAAGCTTTAATATCATGCATCCAATGAGAAAAACATGATTGTGGCGCCCAAATATAAAAAATGAATATTGTTATGAGAATCCAAGTTTATCTTATTTGGCAGATGAACTTTGATTATAAGAAAATGATGGAGAGAAATGCTTTTCTTGCAAAATCAAAGCACCAATACCGTCTATCCCAAAGAGAAGAACATGATTGTATTACCCATCTCAAAAAGAATGAAGATTATTATAAGAACCATTATTTGTCTCAGTTCACAGAAGAACTTTGATTCTAAGGAAAATGGTTGAAGAAAAAGTTTTTCTTAGAAAGTCAAGGCTCCAAAATCATGTATCATAATGACAAAAATGTGATTGTCATGCCGATTCTCAAACAAGTGGAGATTGTTGTGAGAATCCAAGTTTATCTTGACAAACAAACTTTGATTCTATGGAAAATATGGAAAGAAAAGCTTTTCTAGCCAAACAAAGCATTAGTATCAAGTATACCAATAAGGAAAACATGATTGTGGTTCCCAATCATAAAAAGAATAAAGATTATTACGAGGATCGAAGTTTATCTCACTTGACTGATGAACTTTGATTACAAAGAAATGGTGTAGAGAAAAATTTCTTGCAAAATCAAAGCACCAACATCATGTATCCTAATAAAAAGAACATGATTGTGAGCCCAATCACAAAAAGAATGGAGATTATTTTGAGAATTGTCATTTGTCTTAGTTAATGGAAGAACTTTGATTCTAAGGAAAATGGTGGAGGGAAAAACTTTTCCTGGAAAGCCAAAACACCAATATCATGAAACATAATGAAGAGAACACGATTGTCATGCTAGTTCACATAAAAAATGGAGATTATTATGAGAATCCAAGTTTGTCTCATTTGATGGATGAACTTTGATTCTATGGAAAATATGGAAAGAATGGTTTTTCTTTCCCAATCAAAGCATCAATATCAAGT
Source organism: Adansonia gregorii (assembly GCA_038382025.1). Lineage (NCBI taxonomy): Eukaryota > Viridiplantae > Streptophyta > Magnoliopsida > Malvales > Malvaceae > Adansonia > Adansonia gregorii. Next base: position 80,124 of record JBBYHO010155233.1, on the reverse strand, counting down.
ATCACAATGAGGAAAACATGATTGTGGCACCTAGTCACAAATGAATGAAGATTATTACCAGAATCCAAGTTTGCCTCACTTGACTAATAAACTTTAATTATAAGAAAATAGTGGAGGGAAAAGCTTTTCTTGCAAAATTAAATCACCAATATCGTGTATCCCAATAAGAAGAACATGATTGTAGTGCCCAATCATAAAAAGAATTGAGATTATTAAGAGAATCATTGTCTGTCTCAGTTGATAGAAGAACTTTAATTCTAAGAAAAATAGTGGAAGAAAAAACTTTTCTTGGAAAGCCAAAGCACCATAAGTATGCCAATGAGGAGAACAGGATTGTCATGCTGATTTACATTAAAAAAAAAAAATGTTTCAAGAATCCAAGTTTGTTTATTTTGATGGATGAACTTTAATTCTTTAGAAAATATGGAAAGAAAAGCTTTTCCTACCAAACCAAAGCATCAATATCAAGTATCCCAATGAGGAAAACATGATTATGGTGCCCAATCACTAAAAAATAAATAGTATTATGACAATCAAAGTTTGTCTCATTTGATGGATGAACTTTGATTCTATGGAACATGCGAAAAAAATAGCTTTTCTTGCCAAACCAAAGCATTAGTATCAAGTATCCCAATGAGGAAAACATGACTGTGGTTCCTAATCACAAAAGAATGAAGATTATTATAAGAATCAAATTTAGTCTCTCTTGACTAATTAACTTGTACTATAAGAAAATGGTGGAGAGAAAAGCATTTCTTGCAAAATCAAAGTACCAATATCATGTACCCCAATGAGTAGAACATGATTGCAGGGCCTAATCACAAAAAAAAAATACAGATTATTACGAGAAACATCATTTATCTCAGTCGATAGACAAACTTTGATTCTAAGAAAAATAGCAGAGGGAAAAGCTTTTCTTGGAAAGTCGAAGCACCAATATCATGTATCCCAATAAGCAGAACATGATTGTCGTGTCGGTTCACAAAAAATGGAGATCATTATGGGAATCCAAGTTTGTTTGTCTCGTTTGATGGATGAATATTGATTCTAGAAAAAAGTATAAAAAAAAGCTTTTTCTGCCAAAACAAAGCATCAATGTCATCTATCCTAAAGAAGAGCACATGATTGTGGTGCCCAATTAGAAAAAAAGGAAAAATATTATGAGAATCCAAGTTTGTCTCATTTGATGGATGAACTTTGATTACAAGGAAAATGGTGGAGGGAGCACTTTTATTGCCAAACTAAAGCACCAATATCGTGTACCCAAAAAGGGGAACGTGATTGTAGTGATTGATAATAAAAAAAATAAAGATTATTATGAGAATCCAAGTTATCTTGTTTGATGAACAAGCTTTAATTCTAGGGAAAATGGTGGAAAGAAAAGTTTTTCTTGCCAAACCAAAGCATCAATATCATGTATCTGAATAGGGAACATGATGTAGTGTCAATCACAAAAAGAAAGAAGATTATTATAAGAATTCAAGCTTATCTCATTTGATGGATAAATTTTGATTACAAGGAAAATCGTGGAGAGAAAGCTTCTCCTGCCAAACTAAAGCACCAATATTATGTATCACAATGAGGAGAACATGATTGTAGTGCCAGTAAAAAAAATGGAGATAATTATAAGAATCCAAGTTTGTCGTGTTTGATAGACGAACTTTGATTCTATGGAAAATATGAAAAATAAAGTTTTCTTGCAAAACCAAAGCATCTATGTCATGTATCTCAATCAGGAGAACATGATGTAGTGCCCGATCATAAAAAGAATGAAGATGACTATGAGGATCCAAGTTTAAAAAGAATGAAGATTACTATAAAGATCCAAGTTTGTTTTTTTTTTTTACGAATGAACTTTAATTGTAAAGAAAATGATGGGGAGAAAGTTTTTCTTGCCAAACCAAAACACCAATATCATGTAACGCAAAGAAAAAAAACATTATTATCTTATGAATAAAAAAATAGAGACTACTACGAGAATCTAAGTTTGCCTTGTTTGATGGATGAACTTTGATCTATGGAAAATGTGGAATGAAAATCTTTTCTTTCCAAACCAAAGCTTCAGTATTATGTATCCCAATGAGCAGAACATGATTATGGTGCCTAATCACAAAAAATGAATATTGTTATGAAAATCCAAGTTTGTCTCATTTGACGAATGAACTTTGATTATAAGAAAATGGTGGAGAGAAAACCTTTTCTTCCAAAATCAAAGCACGAATATCGTTTATCCCAAAGAGAAGAACATGATTGTAGTGCCCAATCATAAAAAGAGTAAAGATTATTATGAGAATCATCGTTTGTCTCAGTTGATGGATGAACTTTGATTCTTAGGAAAATGGTGGAGGAAAAAGCTTTTCTTGGAAAGCTAAGGCACAATATCATGTATCATAAAGATAAGAACATGGTTGTCATGCCGATTCACAAAAAAAGTAAGGATTCTTACAAGAATCCAAGTTAGTCTCATTTGATGGACAAACTTTGATTCTATGGAAATGTGGAAAGAAAAGCTTTGCTAGCCAAGCCAAAGCATTAGTATCAAGTATCCTAATTAAGAAAACATGGTTGTGGTTCTCAATTATAAAAGATTGAAGATTGTTATGAGAATTGAAGTTTGTCTTACTTGACTGATGAACTTTGATTATAGGAAAATGGTGGAGAGAAAAACTTTTCTTACAAAATCAAAGCACCAATATCATGTATCCCAATGTGAAGAAGATGATTATAGTGCCTAATCACAAAAAGAATGGAGATTATTATGAGAATTGTCATTGTCTTAGTTGACAAAAGAACTGTGATTCTAAGGAAAATGGTGGAGGGAAAAGCTTATCTTGGAAAGCCAAAAGACTAATATCATGAAACCTAATGAGGAGAATATAATTGTCATGCCAGCTCACATAAAAAATGAAGATTATTATGAGAATCCAAGTCTGTCTCATTTAATGGATGAACTTTGATTCTATGGAAAATGTAGAAAGAATAGCTTTTCTTGCCAAACCAAAGCATTAGTATCAAGTATCCCAACAAGGAAAACATGATTATGGTTCCTACTCGCAATAGAATGAATGTTATTACAAGAATCAAATTTTATCTCACTTGACTAATGAACTTTGATTATTAGAAAATGGTAGAGAGAAAAACTTATCCTGCAAAATCAAAGCACCAATATCATGTATCCCAATGAGAAGAATATGATTGCAGTGCCCAATCACAAAAAAAATAAAGATTATTATAAGAATCATCTTTTGTCTTAATTGACGGAAGAGCTTTGATTCCAAGAAAAATAATGGAGGGAAGAGCTTTTCTTGGAATGCCAAAGCACCATTATCATGTATCATAATGAAGAGAACGTGATTGTCGTGTCAGTTCATAAAAAGATTGGAGACTGTTATACAAATCCAAGTTTGTCTCTTTTGATGGACGAACTTTGATTGCATGGAAAATCTAGAAAGAAAAGCTTTTCTTGCCAAACCAAAGCATCCGTATCAAGTATCCCAATGAGGATAACATGATAACGGTGCCTAATCATAAAAGAAATAAGATTATTACTAGAATCCAAGTTTATGTCACTTGACCGATGAACTTTGATTATAAGGAGAATGGTGAGGATAAAAGCATTTCTTGCAAAATCAAAGCACCAATATCGTGTATCCCAATGAGTAGAACATGATTGCAATGCCCAATCATAAAAAAATGGAGATTATTATGAGAATCATTATTTATCTTAGTTGACGGATGAACTTTGATTCTAAAGAAAATATTAGAAGGAAAAACTTTTCATGGAAAGCCAAAGCACCAATATCATGTATCCCAATGAGTAGACATGATTGTCATGTCGATTCAAAAAAAGTAGAGATCATTATAGGAATCCAAGTTTTTCTTATTCGATGGATGAACATTGATTCTATGGAAAATGTGAAAAGAAAAGCTTTTCCTGCCAAAACAAAGCATCACTTCATGCATCCCAAAGAAGAGCATATGATTGTGGTGCCCAATCACAAAAAAAAAGAATATTGTTACAAAAATCCAAGTTTGTCTCATTTGATAGATGAACTTTGATTATAAGCAACATGGTGGAGAGAAACACTTTTATTGCCAAACCAAAGCACCAATATCATGTACCTAAAAAGGAGAACATGATTATAGTTATCAATAATAAAAAAATAAAGATTATTGTGAGAATCCAAGTTTGTCTTATTTGACATACGAACTTTGATTCTAGGGAAAATGTGGAAAGAAAAGCATTTCTTGCCAAACCAACGCATCATTATCGTATATACCAATAAGGAGAATGTGTTTATAGTGCCTCATCATGGGAAAAATGGAGATTACTATTAGAATCCAAGTTTTATCCATTTAATGGATGAACTTTGATTCTATCAAAAATAGTAGAATGAAAAGCTTTTCTTACCAAAGCAAAGCATTAATATCATGTATCCTAATAAGGAGAATGCCTTTGTTGTGCCCAATCATGAAAATAATTGAAATAAGCATAAAAATCTAAGTTTGCCTCAGTCAAAGGATGACCTTTTATACTAAGGAAAACACTGGAAAAAAGCTTTTCTTACCTAACCAATGCATCAATATTGTGCATCCAAATGAGAAGAACTTGTTTATAGTGCCTAATCATGAAAAGAATAGAAATTATTATGAGAATACAAGTTTGTCCCATTCAACGGATAAATTTTGATTTTAAGAAAAATGATGGAAACACAAACTTTTCATGCAAGATCAAAGCATCAATATCATGTATCCTAATATGGAGAATGTGTTTATCTTGCCCAGTTACTAGAAGGATTGAGATTATTATGAGAACCAAAGTTGGCCCTATTTGACAGATGAACATCAATTCTTAGGAAAATTATGGAAAGAAAACCTTTTCTTTCCAAACCAAAATATATATTATGTATCCAAGAAAGAAGAATATGTTAGTTATGCCCAATCAAGAGAAGAATAAAGGTTATTATAAGAGTTCACGTTTGTCTCACTTAGCAAATGAACTTTGATTCTATGAAAAATGGTAGAAAAAAAGTTTTTCTTTCCAAACCAAAGCATCAATATCAGGTATTCCAATGAGAAGATTGTGTTTATGGTGCCCAATCATGAAAAAAATAGAGATTATTATGAGAATCGAAGTAGGTCTCACTTAATGTATGAACTTTGATTCTAAGGTTATTGGTAGAAAGAAAACCTTTTCCTTCCAAATGAAAGCTTCAATATTGTGCATCCCAACAAGGAGTATGTGTTTATTATGCCAAATCATGAAAGGAATGGAGATTATTGGGAGAATCCATGTTTACACTATTTGATGGATGAACTTTGATTCAAAGGAAAATGAACTTTTTTTATCTAGCCAAAGCATTAATGTCATGTATCCCAATGAGGAGAATATGCTTATAATGCCTAATCGTGAAAGGAATTGTGATTATTATAAGAATCTAAGTTTGTCTTATTTTATAGATGAATTTGATTTTAAGGAAAATGGTGGAGAGAAAGGCTTTTCTTGCTAAACTTAAGCATCAAATCATATATCCCAATGAGGAGAATGTGTTTAGAGTGCCCAATCAGAAAAAATTAAAAATTATTACGAGAATTCATGTTTATCTTATTTGACAAAAGAACTTTGATTATTAGGACTATGGTGGAAAAAAAAGCTTTTTTGGCCAAACCAAAGCATCAATATCATGTATCCTAATAAAGAGAACATGTTCATATAGCTTAATCATGAAAATAGTGGAGATTATTTTGGGAATCTAGTTTGTCTCTTTTAAGAGATGAGTTTTGACTCTAAGGAAATTAGAGGAACAAAAGCTTTCTCACCAATCCAAAACATCCATATCGTGTATCCCAATAAGGAGAATATGTTTATAGTACCTAATTATGAAATGTGTAGAGCTTATTATGATGATCCAAGTTTATCTTTCTTGACAGATGAACTTTGAGTGTAAGGAACATGGTGGAAAGAAAAGTTTTTCTTGCCAAACTAAAGCATTAATTTCATGTATCCTAATAAGTAGAACATGTTTATAGTGCCTAATCACAATAAACGTGGAGATTATTATGAGAATC